>WEKX01024815.1:2878-100337 GCA_013390025.1 Pitta sordida
TTTATAGGTGGTACAAGATAATTTGACCACTCTGAAAGCAAAGTTGGCTAAAAACAACCAACTAATCTTAGTAATAAAAGTGATATCCCAGCGAACTCTGTCTCCAATATGACCTTAATAATCCTGCCATTGCCTTCTAAACTATATTTGTTTTGAAAAATATTTGTGATTAGTCAGAGCAATATGTGAATATAGGTTAGAGCGAATATGTTTTCCTGAAGAAACTATCCTGAGAAAGAGTCATGCTTCATTGCAATTACATAGCCATGACTTATACACTTTGCAGTACCCATGCCAATATTTGAGAGCTTATTTGCTAATTGCAGATGAATATGCCAGTTAATTAATTAGGTGCTGCACAACCTCAATTTTATCTATCTATCATACTGATTTAATTTATAGTGATACATTTGTCTGGATAATTTACTGTCAATGGAGGGAGGTAACTCATGCTGTTTATTTAAGGCATCTAATTTAGGTGTGATTTAGCACGCCAGAAGTTAAGAACTTCAGTGTCACATTTTAGGGGAGAGTATCTCTGAGGGCAATTCAAACCAAGTCCCTCTGGACACATGAATTTGCTCCTCCTTGTGAGAAGCAGCAATGAAATTAAAGATTTTGTCTTATGAGACCGGATGAGTACTAATCACTAGGGAATCTCACGAGTTATGAGAAACTTGGATTCAATTCCTCTCCATCCTGGGTTTTCTATATGTCATGGAAGCACCTGAGCTTGTTGTCTCTTTCTCCATCCAGCTTCTATCAGTGAAGTGATTGTCCTCGATCCTACAAGGTGACAGTCATCTGCATCTTGAAAATGTGATTCTTGCTTGCTAAAGTTTGATGGTTATTTTGTACACTCTTTGGGACAATGTTTAGTTTGCTGTTTTTATTTTCTGTATCATTATCTGTATACCATAATAAAACATGAATAACATGAGTCATCTGTGCTTCCAGAATGACCATAACTGGAGCATAACAACGGTTTGGTATGCATATAAATGGTTCAGGACACTGCAAAGGCAAAGTGATGTACACAGTGTCACTGGTTTTAATACAAGGCTGTTAACTGTTAGCACTTTATCAAGTAAGCAGGCAGAATCGTAACTTTTTTTTTCTATGACATGTCTATGACCACAAAGATTTTTAAATTAATTTTTTACTGAGTTTGGATGAGAATCTCACTTACAAAATATTCCCCCAAATAGAACTAAAATGAGAGAAACAATAAGTACATACAAAGGAAAAGTACTGGTATACATTCTGTTACTGTAAGTCTGTCAAGTTTACCAGGAGTGCTTATGATCGGCTTGTCAGAATATATTGCTGCCCAATGACATATAAATAAATAACAAATCATGTCAGTACATTTGAGAGACTTTAATAATGTTAAATAATTGATTTACTAAATACATAATTTGAAGTTTTTAATTAATAATATGCTGGAGTGTGGAGTTCTGTCACAGTGACCTCAAGGTCAAGACCTGCAGTTTATGGACTATTAATTAGCCATTAAGTAATTCGCTCACCTGACCTGCAAATCTATCAGATTGATGGATAGCAGAGACCTTTATGTTCCTAATAGGTATTATATTTAACTTTCAAAATTTTCAGGGAAAGTTTGATGCCTGAGTAAAATGAAGTGAGAAGAGAGCTTAACAATTTTTTAAGGCTATTTCATCACCTTTCACTTGAAAGCAGATATTAACTTGAAGAATGCCATTGCTGTCTTCACTGTTCTCTCAGGACTACTGACTGAAAGGTACAACTAGTACGTTAATTTCGTTTCTTTAAAAAGAGAGGAAATCAAAATGATTTTTACAGATCTTTTGAATGCGTAATATCAAGCATAAATTTTAATTGCACTTCATTTACTAAGTGGTGCATTACCTCATCCTTTGGTTTTAACAATGGATTTTCTATAAATCTTCATATGGTTAAACATGATAAACTGCTCAACATATCATGGAACATGGCAGTGCTTATTAGCACTTGAGAAGTTATCGATTGCTTATCTTGATTAATCTTTTATAGGTCTCTGTAGTATTAATTCCACAGAAAAGACTTTGGAAGTTCTGCAGCATTAGTCTCCTCATTCATACATTCACCTTCAATTACATGGATTTCTTTGACTGCTCTTGCTAGATTAATTATAACCTCTTTGTCACCAGATCTTGCTTTCAGTTTATCAAGAATTAGGATTTTAATGAAAAATACATATTTAAATGATTCTAAGAAAGAGTGGCATTAATGAGCTGAGATGCTTCCTGCAATTCAGTAAAAGGAAGGAATTCTCATGTTTCTGACATATAAGGAAAAGTGGATATCAGTTTTAGAGGCACGGTTTATGAGGTGTGGGTTTTGGCTGCTTCATTTCAGATACAGACCAGAAAGTTTCCTCTCATCTTTTAACTTAATGACAAAGCTTTTCTACAACAAGGAGGATAAGTTTTGTTTTAAAGCAGAGAAAGACTCCAGTTTGCTCACCAGGTTTATCTTTGGGAAGGAAGGTTTCCTATGTCCCAGAGAAGCGCCTGCTTTACATATCTATAGGTTATTTTAGGATCTCTTGCCTCTCATTCTTTAAATGAATATCTTGATATGTTTGCATCTCCTTTCTGTTGAAGGGTGAAAATAAATTTCAGGATTCAAAATTTCATAATATCTTTGGTTTTGAACATTTCTAAAGTCAAAAAGCACAACATGTACAGAATTCACTTGTAGATAAAAGAACTTGGTAAACAGAAGTCACTGTAGCCGAAACATCCTAAGAAGTTGCTTCAAGCCATGAGATCTAGGAAATTAATATTCCAGTTTTAATTTGATAGGATGTCTTTGTTTCATGGTCAACTACTGGTGAATACTTGGCTGCTGTGAGCTTTGCCACCGCTGTCCCAGCGTGCTCTTGATCGCAGTCTGTGCTCTCCTTATACTCTGGCTTTTTATTCACTCTAAATATACATTTAATGAACACTAAGGTGCAGGGAGGAAGGGAAAACAAGGCCTTGTAGCTACTCAGTGCCCAACCTGGACTGCCATATGGAAACATTATGGACTTTGCATTTGCTGCCTTTTGTGTGAAGACATGAAAAAACGTTTACATTCAGTATATGTGTGTATTGAAACCTTAATGGATTATACACTTATGTAGGAATCCTAATCTGATGCTGTGAAACAACAGGAGGGTGTGGAAATTTCCAGTGCTTTACAATGAGGTTGATCCTAGCCTAATCCAGAAGAATGGAAAAACTGTCACTGTCTGGAATGCACAGGGGTCAAACTGATGCTGCTATGGCAGCACTTGTGATGATCTCACTTTCTTATGGATCTAAACCACTGGCAAGAACAACAGAGCACTGAAGTAAACAAACAAAACCCCCATAGCAATAAAAGACTGGCTTTATTCTCACGTTAACATCATATTGAAGGAGTAATGAGTCATCTGCCTTATTAATAATGGGCAGATTTTCAATATCAGCATATTTTATTGTTATCAATCCCTGTTGCATGTGTACGAGCGGGAGTACAGCCAAAAGGAAAGGAGGAGTAAAAAGTAAAAAAACCCCTTGGATTCATAGGTTAAAAAAAAAAAAGCAAATGAGCTCAACTCCTGTTTCTATTTAAGCTGAAATGAAAATATCATTTGACCTTGAGAAGGTCAATATTTCACCCTGCATCAGGACTTTTCCCTTTTCTGTAGTATGCTATTCCCAGAGAGATCTTCCACCTTCACAGATCTGCTGTGAGAGGTTTAACTAATCCTGATAAAGGTTCACAAGTTCACAAGTTCCTCCAAGTTGGAAGGGACCCAGAGGATCATCTAGTCCAACTCCCAAACAGCCTCCCACCAANGTCACCTCTGAGTCTCCTTTTCTCCAGGCTGAACAACCCCAGTTCTGTAGTGCTCCCCATAGGGCTTCTCATATAGAAGGTTCCATGAGAATGCAGATCAAAGACAGTATTGATGACTGGCTGAGTATTCATGGATATCTGTAAAGAAATTTATGTCTACATTGTATTCCTAGGAATATTTTGTATTACATGTTAGTTCTGAAAGCTATTGAGTGTTAACTATTGAATATTAACAAAGTGGTTCCATAGGCAGAACAGGTCACTCCTTCAAGATACACTGAACAAAGAAATAGATCTATGGTGGCTTCCTGGTCTTGGGAGTTTTGTCAATCACACCATGAAGACAAAGATTTCACCGCACAAATCACTTGGATTCATGTCAGAAATGCCTTGAATGCAGGTATTTTATTGTATGGGAATGTGCAGGCTGCATGGATAGATAACAACCTACTATGAAATTCTCAGTAAGCTGGCAAAAAAGTAGGATTTATACTTGGATGGCAAACGAAATGGATACATTAACCAAAAGATCCCTATAGGGGAAAGGAAGTGAGCCATGACTCTAGAGTAGCCCGAGGGTCATGGCAGCAGCTGCAGAGCAATTGTTTTTTGTGCCATGCAAAATGTTCATTTTCTCCTGTTTCCATGTGGGTCTCTACAGAGGGAAAAATATTTTATTCTCTAATAATACTGAAGAAGTTATTCCAGCCATTTTCAAAGGGTAAGCACATCATGTTCCATATTAAGTTATAGCGTCAATGAAAACCAAAAAAGTAGTTTGAAAGAATCCTCAAGTTTGCTTAACTTTATTTTTAAAGAGTAGATCAGAAAAATAGCTTTTAAGAGCCAGATGATCACATTATGTCTCTAAATTAGTCTCGGTATCAATGTTATTTGAAAGGAGTTCTATTTTTCAAATTGGTTTTCTGAACTTCCTAAGCAAGTTTGATAAATAGGTAACTGAAATGAATTACTGCAAATACTAAGCATGTCCTGGTGAGCAAATATGGAATTTGATAGGGAAGAATTTAGTTTCAAGCTGTGAGTTGGTTCAAAGCTTTACTCTCTGCAATGTTTTGAGGTAAGAGCCTTTACTTATACAAAAATGTGCACACGCAACGCCAGCGTGTTTCTTGACGGTGTTTCCCTTGTGCTGGACATCCCTTGTGCTTTCTTAGAGCCCTTTAACATCTCAGAACATTTAACATGCTCAGAACATTTGCAGCATATACCAGCCATCTTCCTTATAGTGCAGGGTCCCTTTATAACTGGTTAGGGGAGGCATGTGAAATACTTTGCAGTTTTGCTGTGTGGACCTTTGCAGTTAGAAGATTTTACTATGTTGCACCATGGTTTCTTCTGTAATGAAAGGTCCTTCTACTTGAGAAAAAATCTTTCTAAAAATGCTTTTTTGCTGAAAAACATAGTACACAACCTCAGAAATTAACATGTTAAAAATTAATTTTCACTTACCATCTTTTCACTTAAAGGGTAACCCGTAATTCTCATAATACTCACTTGAACTTAATGTTTTCCTGTCTTCTAATGGACAGTAATTGAGAGGGATCTATCATCTAAATTATACTCTAGTGCAGAGAATCACTTAGAAAAATGGTGCTATAAACTGGAATCTCTATGGTAAAAATCAATCCTTGGTAGCTGGTTAGTTTTAAGGAAAGGCATTACCTATCCGTTAGACTTATACATACATAGCTTTATTATGTTTATATTAAATTTACACATGGAGATTAAGTCCATCATGACCATTGCACACTGATGAAGGCCTTAATATGATTATGCCAACATCACCAAGTATCTGTGATCCTTATGCATGTTTTAATGAAAGTAGTGTAAACCATTTCCATTTTATTTTCCATGTTTTGCAACTGGAACTTGTAGTTCCAGATGGTGGAAAATAATTATCTGAATTATTTTAGGAAATCTGTGGGAAGACCTAGGAATAAATGCAGTCCTGAATCCCAGTCCAATAATATAGCTGGAAAATATTTGTATATTCTCTTCATAGTCTCTTGTAAAATCCAAGGGCTAGTAGGGCTAGGTGAAAACTAGCAATATGCACTTGATGCTGTATTTGAAAATTATTAAGAAATTCATCATGGAAGACAGAAATGAGCCTCCTCTGACCAGCTCTGACCTTGAAATGTCCTTTTCCCCTTCACATTAGTTTCCATTTTCAATAGCCATGAAGCATCTTTCCCCAAGAATCCACGAATATTCTTTTTGCCGGTTTGTATGCAAAACACAAAGCAATTTTAAAAGCTGTCAGCTACAATGACTTCTTCATGTTAAAATATATCCTTTGTTTTTCCAGTAACTACTAATGACTTAAAGCACTTCCATAAAAATCTTCTGCATTTCAGGGAAAGGGCTATTTTTATATATTTTTGAAAAAAACCACCAAGAACCAACAAGAAATCTCCCCCAATCAAGGAGCCTTGATATATGAGGGATTTCCTTCTTCCTTTATAGGGACCTGTACCATAATATTTTTTTTCCGATTTTTTTCACCAAGATTTAGACAGAGGCAGCCTGATGGTGTCTAATACTATTCTTCTCCTTCCTACTTAAGTATGCCTCCTCACAGACTATGATATCACAGCTCATTAATCAGGCAGCAGGCTGGCTCGAGTGAGATCAGATCGTGGGCCAATGCCAGTGCTCCTTTCCTCTGATTCATCAGGTAATTTTTTTTTCCTTCCTAGTGTATAAATAGGAACGGTATTCAATATTTTATCTGCAGGCTAAATTTAAAGGTTTCACTGGGATCAGGAGTATGAGATGGGCGGAACATTTAAAGTAAGATTTCTGAAGCAGATAAATTAGGTAGTGGCTGCTAAAATACTGTGTAGCTAAAGAAGTGCTGTTTAAGGCTATGATAAGGGAGTCTGTCAGCTTTTACAAAGAAACGTCTGAAGACATAAGTAGTCTTCACTTGCTTTACATGCTCATATATATTTGCTCTGGTTTCTGTTAGTGAACTACAGAAGGCAGGTCACTAACCTATGTCCAGACCTGCCAGCAGAGTTACCTGGCTGCAGAGAGTAAAACTAAATACTTGTTCCAAAGTCAGGCAGGAATTATCCTGAACGTATTATTTAAGAGCCTCTGGGTTTTGTCATTAACACTGGTCACATTACTGTTTGCGATATTTGGGAGCATAATCCCGAGGATAACTGTTGGCACTTGAAGAAAATAAGTTGTCACGAAAGGAAGGTAAAGATGTTCTTGTAAAGAAATGTTGATAGTTTAACTTGCATCTCTATCTCCCCTTGCAAGTGGGGAAAAGAAGATTGTTTGTTGTACTACATTCCATTATTTGTTCTCTCCAGACAGAATATCTTGGCTGAACCAGCATTCAGCCTCTTCCTTCTGAGGGTGATTGGTCTGTTCCAACCTGACAGCAAGACATTCCTTCTGTTTTTCAAGTAGTCACATATATTTTACCTTCCTCTGAAAGAGTTCTGAAGCACTGTAGGAAAGGACAGTCTGTGATTAAGGCCTGAACTGTAGCTGCCTCCTATGTAGAGCAAAGGCTCACAAGGCAGGTAAGGAACACAGGAGGAGGAGTAAGATCCTTGCATCCTACAGATGACAATCTGCAAGCAACAATGTCTGGGATAACACAGAGAATGCTGCAGGATTTTTTTACTTTTCCAATGTCAGCACAACTGTATCATTGCCAGGAAGAGCTAAGACGATGCCCTACAAAGTGCAGAAAAAATGCTCATAGTTTTGAATTAAAAATGTTTGCTCTCCAGGAATATCTGACTGGTCCAAGCCACCATTTACACAGTGAAAAACACTATTGACTAATGACTTGGGGGAAAAAAAAAATCATAGCCCATAAGAGTTATGGTATAAGTATGTTGATTAGCAGCGCTGGAAGCAAGGGGGATAGATCCTCCGAAAACTTGCTTGCTTACTGTTGTTTTTGCAGTGCCTTATATGCTCCAGAGTTATACAATATTCAGTAGGTGAGTCATACAATATTCAAGAGGTGAGTTACATATGAATCCTAGTTCCCACCTGGCTTATGGTTGATATCAGCACATCTCTAACATTCTGCTGGCAATTGGCAGTTTATGGATGCACATTCTTTGCTGAACGGTGTAGTTAAAACCTAATCCTCTTAGCCCACCTCTAACCTCCTACTGGCAATTTTTGGTCTATCACCTCCTGTGTTCCCAACTTAATTCTCTCTTTGGTTTATTAGTCTTTTTGTTCACAACTCACTAACAGTGAGTTTCCAGATGTTGGTTCTGACTCCTGAATGAATTTTTAGTTTTCACTTTGATGGCAATAGCGTGGTAGTAACTTAGTTGCAGCTGAGTCGTGTAAGACGGAACTTATGTTATCCTGTGGCACAATGTTTCAATGAATTGTGGATTTCAGAATGATCTGTTATCAAATCATCTAGAAATCTAGTTCTCAAAATAAATCCCCTTTCTTTCTGTTCTTACTATGAGCTTTTGTATTTGCTTTTCTACTTACTTTTGAACTTGCATTATGAGATTTTTCCTTTCTTCCTCTGTATACCACATTTTTGTTGCAGCCACTATAAAAACCTTCCTTGTCTATCTTTTTTTAATCTTGCCCTGATTTTTAGTCTTCAAAAAAATTATTTTTTCCCGTTTCAAAAGAATTCATGCTTTTCATTCAACCTTTTCACACCTCTGCCAATACCCTCCTGTCTACTCTTGCCTATGATTTTTCCAGTTTCCTTTGAAGCCAGCCAAGTCCATTTCCCTATGTGTCCATATCTTTATTTTCTCTTCTCTGATACAGAGGACTCTGGTCTACATCTATCTATTCTTTGTGACTTAATCCCTTTTTTAATCTCTATTTCTGACCTGCACCTTCACCTTTCACAAGTCTTAAGCAAAAAGTTTTAGACACATAGCAGTGTTTATGTTAGAATAAAAAATAATTAGGTAGACTGGTCAGTCTTGCCAGTTTAAGCCTTCATTGTGCATTACCTTGTATATATGACTTCCTTTCACTCTGTACTTGGTTTGTATGCAGTCTCAGATGCTAAGGTCTTCAAGCAATATAATTAAAAATATTTGTGCACCAAATGCCAGGCAAGGTCAGCCTGGCTGATCAGCAGTATCAGTAGCTGTCTTCATGCCTCCAGCATTTGGAGCTTCTGTTCCTTTCCCCACTGTCAAGTCGAGCTGATCTGTTTACAATGATTTAAATCAAAGTTGAATTTGGCCCAAATTTCAGTAAAAGATTGCAGTGAAGTCAATACTCTTATTGTTTCCCCGCTGTGTCTTTATTTGCATGTTAATGGCAGATTATTGTTGTCTTTTCCAGTGTACTTCCCCAGAGACTCTATGCATGTTTTTATTGATTAGTTCCTCTTCATTTAACATTTAAATGGATATTTTCAAATTGGTGCAAAATTATAATAGTGTGTTTGCTCAAGGCATTTAACTGTGGTATTAGCAGAATCATCCAAGTTGCTCATTATGCATGCTCTGTACAAAAGAGTTTAAGGACTGCAGTGCAGACCTGCAATTAGGTCTGAGTTACACAAGCAAAAGAATCCCAGGCCAAAAGCATCCATCGTCTCATTTGTCTTCCTTAAATGGTAGTAGAGGTGAAGTATGAAAGCAGAAAGTACACATCAATATAGGAAGAGCATAAATTTGAATTTGTAGCTTTCACAAATATTCCCAATACTTTTTCAGCTTATATAACTGTTATATGGTGCTCTTATCTGTTATCTAAGTTATCTCACTCTGTTGTAGATAATCAAGGTTTTATTGGGTGAGCAAGCATGTACTTAAATGACTGAATCTTAGTCTTATTTTAGTTGCCGTAAGGGAAGGTATCCAGAGTCTTTCCTGAGCTGGGCTGTTCAGGAACCCCTTGCAGAAGGGAGGCAAGGAGTCCCAGCTGCTGCTCTGCAGAGCCTTGTGTCAGAGGCAAATGCAGAGCCAGTGCTTGTTGCTGAAAGTCTCTGCGGTTCAAGAGGACACTATGGATCTCATTCTTCTATGCATTATAAAAGAGTTGCTAAAGGTAGTTTAACACAATTGAACTGAGGATGTAACAGCTAGAGCCTAGAAAACTGGGGCACTCTGATCATGCTCTAGCTGGTTACTGTGGCACAAAATCAGAGTTGCTCAGATAATCTGAAATTATGTAAGGATCGGATAAATGTAAAGCTTTTGCCTTTAAGTGTGCATTTCCTGGCTGTTGGCAGCTTAAAGCAAGCCCTAATGTTATTTTAATGTAGTTTGGTGTATGGAATGCATCAAAGTAGTTTATATATTGATTGCTCAAACCTCAAAGCTCTGGAGGTAAATCTCTACTGAGAAGTGTCAGAACTTCAGTTAATACATGAATTGATAGGCATAAGATGTCACTCTTGTGCTTACTGCAAAGATAACATTTGTGTTGAAATTTTAATGCCCATAATGTTTAGCCTTTCTAGACTATGGCAAGATAATCAAAGGAATTTCTCTGGTATATAAATCACTGCACACTACTGAAAATTGTAGACAATATAAATCAAGATTTCCGATCAATTCGGTCTTCAATCATTCTTTCCAGCAGCACAGAAAATATAGTCCATGTTGTACTTATAGTTTGCTAGCAAGAAGATGTTTAACATCAAGACTGGAGATTAATGGAGACAAGTTATGTCGTGGAGAATGTGAAACAGTGTTTAGACTGAAGTATTAATTTCTAGATTGAAGTAGAACTCCATAATTGAGGCCATAAATCAGAGGTAAAATCAACTGGATTACGCATTATCTCTAGGTCAACACGTTGAAAAACTGGTCCACAATTTTAAAATCTGGAAATTAATGTAGGAAGGTAAATCTGGTTTTATGCAACAGGTTATACAGTGATCACTACTTTGTGCTTCGTTATTCACAGCTTCAATACATCGCGGTTTCCCCCCCAGCTTTACCATTTTGTCCTAGATTAGAACATTACATTCCAGGGAAGTTGGGAACCTTCCTGGAGTGGAAAGGAAAAAACCCTTCTAATCTACTTTACTATACCTTTTGAATCAAATGGGCTTTCGGTCAAAAAACGTAGAAATAGGAAGCAACAATTATTTACATTTATACATGCATATAAAGAAAAAAAAATAAGAGCAAACTAACATAATGGTAACAAGGAGAAAAGAAAACCAAAAAAGCCAAAAAGAACACTTCACCCCAGGCCCGGCACAGCCAGCAGAGGCCAAATGGCCCATCAAGAGCCATTAGCTCTCCAGCCAAAAGACAAAAGGAGTTCTCCACCTGCACCCAACAACTTTTGTTGAGGAATTCTGTCTTTTGTTTATTTGGTTGAACATCTCCCTTCCTCAGAGTTTGAGAACTGCACGGTGGTTATCGAAAAATTAAATCTAACTCCTGTTTACCTTATTTACTGCTACTTTGGGGATTACATTTATGGTGGCACATTCCCAGACCTGACCCCTCATGTTATTCGAGGGATTACTGTATTCTCAAACTTTGGTAGCATTCAGCACAATAGAGGAAATGGGTTTTTTCCTCTTTATTTACACAGACTTCTTGTTTTGAAGACCTATGAAGTGCTTTATAAAAAGATCTGTATCTAATCAGTAAAGGAGGTGGTTTATTTGTAATGAACACCTCATTGTACTGTTCAGTCTTTTGCCGTTTGTGAGTTATCTGCATAGAGTTTTGACCTTCAACATTTGTTCATTATATGGCAAGATTTATTTGAATGCATTCCAGCCTATGGACTGCACTTACCTTGAAATCAGAGTTTATCAATGTCTGCTGTCTGTTCTGCATGATTGGTCACCAAAGGCTCGTGGTTTGTTTTTTCTCCCCTCAGTTTCTGTGCTGAAAACCACAGAAAGCTTTTAAGCTGCAGCTACTTCTGCCTAGGAACTTAGGTCCATAGTGGACAATGAGGTACAGAATAATCTTTATTAATGAAATTGAATAATAATAATACATAATTAATATGATAATAAAGTTGAAGTCTTCTCCAGTATCAATATTGGAGGTGTGTCTGCAATAGGCAATTTCAGTGACATCTGGAAAGGAAAAATGTATTTTTAAAAACAAAGATTTTACAAAGGAGTTTATTACACATTTGCCTGTGGAGGACTGCATTGGTAAGCTGTCCCACAGTTAAGGTCTTGTGGATGGAAAGTATGCAGCAGTCAAAACTACATTTCCCAAAATGCAATTAATCTAAAAAAAAAAAAAAATTGTCTCCTGACATGAGCTGCAAAGTGGCCTGGGAGTTGTAGTGTTGGCTGGCAAAGCTTCTCCATAACGACCCAGGAGCGGCTATACAGAGTGTTTTATCAACTGTGATTGCTTTGAGTTATCCTGTGAAACACTTTTGGCAGAGAAATCTCTATATGAAGTAAATGGGACAAAAACCCCATGCATTCAGAGATAGTGAGTGATTCATTTCCCTTCATGTTACAAGTGGCTTTCCAAAACTGATGGAGTGAAATGGTCCTGGGTGGAAAAGCGGGAAAATGCATAATATTTTTGGCATGATACATTTTGGACAGATTAGAGAATACTCTGCTAATTAGGGGAATTCCAGACACGCACGGGAAGCATATTTCAGTAACCCACGATTATGTTGAGTTTCATGTAAAGCTATTTGCTTGGCTGCCAAAGTGTTTAATGGTGAGATGCCAACTGTAATATATTTGAACACAAACTAAAAAAAAACCCCTACAAACTTTGATGCTTGATGAATTCATAGGATGCAAACACTAAGACAAAGAACCTTGAAAACCTCAACATGAATAATTGAGGTAAATAGACTGCTTTGTATTGCAATTAAAACTTTTAGGAATCGCAGAGCTATCTAGAAATTCAAAACTTCTTAAAACAAAGCCTGTACTGTTGTATCTCTAGTATCTAAATATTGCACTACACAGTTTATTATGAGCTAATTTACTTGCCTCTCTTATGTGGAAGGAGCATGCTGCCATTCCATTGTTATTTCCAGCCTCATTACTGTCACTCTTTGAAAATATATTGAAATAAAAGTCAGTGGCATGCTAATGGTTTCAAGAGAATCCTTAGCAGTTTATAGAGGTGGACCAGATGACAATAGCAAGCTATATTTTTTAATACATTATATTAATATATACTCCCATAGGAGTATATAGCAGAGTTTTGCAAAAACCTGTGATTTCATAGTTGAAGTGATATGTGGAGCATCCAGTGTATCCAGAGCTCTTACAGAGAAGTGAGATTTTGGCAAATGATTGTAGCAGAAAAACCCAGAAATAAGCAACAATCACAAATGCACTTGTTACTTTCAGCAACAGAACCAATGTTTCTTAGAACTCATGGGAATGGGTAAAGACTGGCCAGAGTCCATCACCAGTGAGAACCTTCTCGGTTGGGTGCACCTGGGTGAATGCAGTTTTCTGAGTCACATGTCAGGTGCTGCCTCCACCCTACGCCAATTCTGGGAAAACATGGTTCTGGGGAAATGGTGGCAGCCCGCATAACCCAAGAGTGTGGTGCAGAGAGGAACTGTGGAAAATTAGTGATTCCCCCTGTACTTTGGTTTAGGAGGCTGGGACAGAGGTGACTGCCAGGTCTGCATGTATCAGGGCTTCATCTCCTGACCTTTCCCAGGTTTGGCTGAAATAGCCTCAGCCCTGGAATGGGAGCAATCCCTCGAATGAGTCAGACAGCACAACGCTCCAGGCATATGCCGGAAATAAAAGTGCAACAGCATCTGCAGCCCCACTTTCCCCCAGGCCCAGCATAATGAGTGTGGCCAGGGAAGGAGGGTGTGGTGTCAGCCAGCTGCCGAATTAATTACTTGGGAGCTGGAAATACATGGGTTGACTCAAGGGCTGCTTTGAGGTGGGCACTAGGGGATGAATTTGACCCTGACCAGAGCCAAGGAGCCACAGGCTGGGCTGATAGCAGCTGGTAGGACCTTCTGAGGTACCACTGAGGTCTTGGTTCCCAAAATAGTTTTAATGAGTTTCAAGATTTTGTTATTTTTAATTGCTTTGTTTATTATCCGAATCTGCAGGGTCACTTTGTTTTAATGAATCCATTGTTGAATGGCAGCTAAAACATTAGTCTGATATCAGTTTTCATTGCTTCTGTCTGGGTAATGGTGTAAAAATGTAAATAAGTAGCTATTTCCTCCCTCCAGCCAAGGAGCAACAGGATCTGTGGAGCACAGGAATGCACAGTAAAAGCAATTTTAGGTCTAAAAGACACAAGAGGAGTCTAAGCATTGTGTCTCCTTCTTGCCTCTATCATCAACTTTTTTTTTTTAGTCCTAATGAAATAATTTGAGCTCTGTATAACTCCTTTTCCCCACCTGTGTAAAGTCTGTTCTTCAGGATTACAAACCATGGAGGTGTAATAAGGTGTATTCTCCCTGTGTCAGGCCCTCCAAGAGAAGTCATTATGGGAAACATATACAGTGATACCTCGCTGATACAGTGATACAGAGATATACAGTTATACAGTGATACAGAGAAATACAGTGATACCTCGCTGCATTGCAACCCCTCCACCGTCACCTTGCTGATTTGCAAGAAATTTTTTCTCTCAAATTTCCTCAGTGATTCACAGAGCTTCCTGGCCAACACATGCGCAATGCCTCTGCTTCGATGAGGGGCGGTGCCGGCGCTCCCTGTGGGGTGGGACTGGCCCAGCCTCGCGGGGAGGGTGTACAGTGCCTCTCGCTCCTGTGGCGTTTATGGTCCCATGGCGCCGTACTGCGGTCCCTGTCCCACTCTTGTGTGTCTCCATGCCCGGTCCCTACAGTGTAAGTCTCACTCCACAGTATGCCCCGGGCAGCTGCTGAGATCCAGCACAACACCACCACAAGTCACGCCGTTCCCTGTTACTCTTAGCCCAGCCAGAGGACTGACCCCTGCCGGGTGTGTGTTACTGTTTCCATGGCTACAGGCAGGGAAGGCAATGCAGTCTGTGCTTGGGGACTGCACACCTGGCGCATCTGGTGATGATGTAGTTCCAGGGAAAGTGCCCCACGAAAGTGGGGCTGGGCTGGCCAAGGTGGTGGTGGGGCAAGCGCTGTGTGCTGGGACAGGGCAGTGCCGGGACGTGCCCACACCACCTCCGCAGCTGCTGCGCCAGGAGAAGGATTCTGTTCCCCATGCACTCCCCCCACTGCAGCAGGGGGAAGCGCTGTTGTGCTGGGTCCATATGGCCGGTGCTGCCTCTCCCAGGACCGGTGGATGTTAAAGGGAAAGAAACTCCGACACCAACACCACCCCCCACCAAAGGGGCACTGGTTGTCGCAGTGTTGCAAAGTTAAGGTTTCCTAGGCTCTAGGAATGCTGACCAGAGCCCTGGGACACCCCTTCCCCGCCACAGCCCCAGAGCTTCCCCCCCACGGAGGCAGGGCAAGCATGAGTGGTGGCAGCAGCCCAGCAGCAGCCCAGCAGCAGCCCAGCAGCAGCTGCAGAAGCAGCAGTGTGGCCGAAGAGAAGCCCAGGGATTCTCCGGGGAGTCTCCCCAGGCAGACAGGGCTCAAAAACACTTGCCTTTGCTCCCCTGTGCTGTGAGAGCCCATGGGGAGGAGCAGAAAATGCTCCTCAGAGCTCCTGATTGGCTGGGGGTGGAGCAATGGGCATGGCCTGTATGCATATTAATGACCTGCACATGTTTGTGAATTAGACATTTGGCAACACCCTGACAAGACCCGTTCCTCACAAAGGGTGAGATATTATTGTAACTTCTATTTTATTGAGTCATTCAGCACCCAGCATTGGAAAAATTCTACTGCTGCTCTTTTGCTCTCTGCAGTGGTTAAATCTCTGGCATGGGGATGAAACAAATTCCTAGATAGATGCAACATCTCACTGAGATGGGGCTCATTATAGCTAGAATGTGTGTTTGCATGAGAGCATGAGAATGAATTTAGGACTTGCAAAAATTCCACTTCTTTTAAGAGAATAAGAGCAGCATTGATTGGAATTGTGTGAATTGTGCCAAAGTTGACAAACATGGAAAATTGCTTGATCCTTTTATTTGTTCCTGAATGTTGACAGTATTTCTGTTTCTATGGAAATGCTCTCTTAGGGACTAAACCCTTGTCCTTGAAGGAGGGTCATCTAAGGCGGGCTTGGGAGGAGAAGAGGAGAGGTGACTGACAGGGTTCCTGAGGCCAAATTCTTCCAACAAGGCTGTGTGTTGGCCCAAAGCTGGAGAGGACCTGGCAGACAGGCCTGTGATCTGCCTGATGACAGAGCTCGTCTCTGAGTGGGTGGAGGTGGGTGGAGGTGTGTGAAGGGCTCCGGCAGCTGTTGCCACAGTTCCAGCCCCTGACTCTGAACACCAGGGCAGCTGCCAGGAGCCTGCATGCACTGCTGGGCCTCTTGAGTCTGAAGTTGTAGCACTTAACTTCCTAGAACATTGTGCATGTTTGTGTACCTGTATTAGCTATTTATAATTCTATAATCCTGGCATGCTCCTCAGCCTGCAGATGAAAAGGGAATTTCAATCCGAGATGGGGTTTGCCACGATGTTGCAATAATTGTTCTTTTCTGTGCATTATTTCTATAAGGCTCTGTCAATCAAAGCGTTCAATGTCTTCATTATTCTGTAGGTGCATGTCATGCTTGAGGGGAACACTAGCAGGCTCAGTGTTGGGACTTGCCCCGAAACAGCAACAGAGGTAGCTTCCCCGAGAATCAACAGAAGCTTATCTGTACTACAGGTATTTTCTGGAACGTCAAAGTAACCTCTTAAGTTCAGAAGCCCTTAATGAACACACCAGACCAAATTCTGCTTCAGAATATGCATGTGCGGCTCCTATTGAAGTAAATGGGCGCTCTGCCTGCATCTGAGATAAGGATCTGGCTTGTTGCAAAGCTTAAAGGGGTATACCCTGGGTTTTAACGGACTATCGCCTACAACAGAATTTATTTTTAAGCTATCTTCAGTTATTTCTAGTGTTGCAATAGGTTAACGTCTCTTGTTTTGCTGCTACATCTTCTGCATACTGGTTTAATAAGGTATAGAAATGGAAATAAAGTAATCCAACCAGATAGTTTATTGTGGTTTCTTTAAGGCAATGTCAGGATATTTTACAAGCTTGCAAAATTACATTTATTGCACTCCAATCATCTGGCAGACCATAAACACTCTGGAATATTTTAGTTGGAGGAATGGCAATTTTAAAAAAAACCCTAGGTAGAGAATATGAGTTTGTTTGAAGAATGAGTGAATTTACCTAACATCTTTTCATTTTCCTTTAATTTGGCCTGTTTGGCCTTTAAAAGCTGTGCCTCTGACATCTGTTTTTTCTTTGCTGACACCATTCAGGCAAGTAATCAAGGAGAAATCTGCCATTGCTTTTGCTGCACTAAAGTGTGTGTGTCTTGGTGTGTCTGTGTGCGCACGGAAATTTCAAATCTTTTCTAAGGAGGAAAATGGTGAGATGTAAGAAAGAAATGATGAAACAGGACTAATAAGGTAACAAATAAAATAAATTATAAAGGCAATACATCAAAATAATGGCAGTTAAGACAAGAAAAAATACCACAGAAATATAAATGTTATAATAAATAAATACGTATAAAGAAGCAATGTTAAACTCAAAGGTGTGATTCCATTTCCTTTCACAAAACCTAAACACAAGACTTTTTGGGACATCATACCTGTGTGGAAAGTGTGACATAGGTGAAAACTGAGTGTGGAGCTCAGCCATTGGTTCAATGATGCTGCGCCCTTCCTTTAATATTTTTGATTCAGTGGATGCTAATCTTTGTCATACAACACAGGACTGGTAACTCTGACCCAAGATTAATGTCCCAGGTTGCCAGTTTTTCTTAAATTCAGAGTTTAAGATTATATTATGAATGTGATCAGGTTTAATGACACTGCTGTTTTGTATCTATGCCACGTGTGGACTCTGTATTTCTTCAACACTTATGATAAATTCTGTCTTTTTGTATAGAGAGTTTCACTTCTGTATGATACATACGGTATATCTATATGGTAGCAAAAAAAAAAAAAAAGAGAGAAATCTCAACTCAGAAAGGCATTTATTATTTTGGACATTTATAATTTATAAACACATCATGCTTATTACTTTGATTTGTTAGAAATACTATTTCTCTCAATAAAGTTATAAATCCTGCTCTACTACAATAAGACAATGTATGTATAGAACCTCTGGGGTGGACCAAGAGAAAGGCATTTGAGTTCTCATTGTCTGGGTAAGTTTGAGGAATCCAGCTTGACAATAGTTCAGAAAAGACTGTGCCAATCACATGTAACTGGCCTAATGAAGAGCCAGTGATGAGAAAGAAGTAATTCCACTAAGAGCAGGATTTATAAACAACCTAATTCATATTATTTCTTTTCTTGTGCAATGTACAGTCTCACCTCTGAGATTGTTCAAGAAAAACTGTAGCTTTTTCTTCACTGGGGCACTTAAAATAACTGCTTTTCTTGGGTTTTCCACTAATATGATTGTGCTGAATTTCTTCTCACAGAGAGAGCCAAAGATTCATTCAAGTATCTGTTCTCAGGGTTATTGCCCATGTTCATGAAGGCATTTATGGGTTTACAACTGAAAGTTCTTCAAGGGAAACAAGCATGTCCACAAAAGTGCTGAGAAATATTACTAATGAATGCCTTAAAATAACAGGTGGATGTTATACATGTTGGGGTCTACATACCAGTGTTTTCCAGAGATGAACCTGTTCAACCAAGTATAAAGCACCTCATCATTCAGTCTCACTGTCTTGTCCGTGGCTCTGAAGAATTTTTGAGAGTGAACCGGGAAGTTTTGTACCACTGATCTTTCTGCTAATGTTTCAGATACAACCAGCACAAGTTTTTACAAGGACCCTGAATCCTAAACCAAATACTGTTACCTGCTTGATGACTTAATATTCCCAAGCCTGGGACTTCTGCCAGAAGAACATGTGACTGAAGTGGGGACAAGGATGTTTGTTATTCATCTCTGCAGAAAGTATTTCCATCAGAACTTCACGAACTGAAAGCAAAATTGAAAGAAAACGTTGAATTAGAGAGATAGTAAGGGTAGATGAAATAGAAAAGGGGATTTTAATAATGACTATGTTGAGTACAGAAATTTTAGTTTTCTGGTTCTTCAAAGTCTGCAATACCTGAAAAGACTGGGGAAAATGCGTATTTTTTGTCTTTTTATAAAGCACTTCCAAAAAGTGGGATTCAGCCTGGCCTATGCACTCCTGATCCTAGCTGGGTAAACTGCAGTTCTAGGGCACACCATCCTCGAGCCACAGGATTTGTTGCCCACTACTTTCTGCAGAAATTTACCACCTCTACTTCATAAACTTGTCTCAGGTTATCCCTGCCTCTGCTCTGCTCATGGGAAGTTCACCCAGGGAGACCCTGGAAATTTCAGCAACTATATAAAATAAATGTTTGGGAAGGCAAGGCTAACGCTTGAATATAATGTCAAAGAATTAATTATCAAAGAAGGATAGTTTTGACTCTAAGAATATATACCAGTACGAGTTTCCTCAGTTTGGAGTTTAAAACAAGCAGGAAAAACCACAAGTGTTCACCCAGGCTTTTTTAATAGATCTGGAGCGGAGAGCAAGGCTTTTTTTCTATCTACTGTGTTTCTTCCCTGCTGTCTCATTCTGGTTAATTGGGAAACTCTTGTTTCTTTGAAAGCACTTTGATTCACCATATGAACACTGGAAGTATAATAAAATCAGGCTGTTTAAGAGTGTGTCTGGAAATGGTGATAAACAGTCCGTTCTCTGAGGTTTGTTACATCTATGGATCATGGTGAGTTCTCAGCCACTGCTGGAGGCCAGCTGAATGCAGCGGGGTTATGGAGGTGTTGATTATTCATTTATTTTTTTGTGACATTCTCAAGGTTTATTAAGATAAAGGCATTGTGCAACATGCAATCAATAAATAGAGAAATGCAGTCACATGCCAGAAAGGATTGGTCTTTCTGCTTGCATCAGCTTCAATGCCATCCCTTTTCCCAAGTTAGAGTGGGAAAATAAAGAGGGTGAATTTGTGATCTGAAGAGTTTTGCTGTGCTCAAGACAAGAAACAAAGCAACACTTGTTGATAATTTGTAAGAAAAGTGAGAAAAGGAAACCAGTGCCTGGAAATTCACTTTGTGCTGAGCTGTAACCCTTTGTAAGTGGTGGGAGGAGGGAGGGAGTGATGTAGGTAAGGGGCATTGAGATTCTTTTGGATCACGCCTGTGTTTGGACAGCGTGACGTCTCCGAGGGTCTGCCCCCAGTATTTAATAACTTGCGGATGCCATGGCAGTGAAACCAGGAATAATATCTCTTAATGATGATAAAAGTCTTAAAAAGATATGGACAAGGCATTATGAGGGTGTATGTCTCTTCAAGTCTGCTTCAAATTTTTCCAGTCCTAGGTTTAACTATTTGTATATCAGACCTAGGTGGAACACAGGGCTGTTCTTTATCCTAATATTATCGATAAATTATGATGGGACTTTATTTGAAAAAAAGTCAGAAAAATGAAAGGACAAGCAGCAAGGCATTATACAAAGAGTAGCATTAAAGTGAATGGCTCAGCCTTTGTTTCTAAAGTACAACCAATTAATTTGCATTTTGCTATTTAGAGGAAAAGCTGAGAGTGGATGTGGTTATTTCATACTAATGATCTAGCAGGCATAAAAATGTATCCAAGTCCCTAATCTCCTTTCTGAGCAGGCAGGCATGCTCATGTTCAAATAGTTGCATAACTTGCCCATCTCCAGTTGACAAACCCTTCTAACTTTGTTTTCATATCTAATGCAACCTCACCCCCAGAAAAGCTGTGAGTGTAGCTGGCCCAGGGTTGATCTTGCTGTTAACCTCATTCTCTTTTTTTGCTCTTCCTAGAGTTTGTTGCCTGCTTTCCATACTAAGTTTAAAATACCAGCTGTTGAAGAAACAGCCGTTCCAGCATTTGTGCTGTGCTTGTCCCTTTGGGTGGCTGGACTGGTGTTGTGGGCTTTTGGGAAAGCAAACAGAAAGATTCAGGACTAAGTTTCGTATTGAATTGTCATGCAAGAGAAATTCACAGAAATCTTTCTCTGTCTCTTTGTCAATGTTTATACATCTGTATGTCTATATATGTGTCTATTTGTGTGTGTATATGTCTGAATAGCCAGGACACATCACCCAAGGACAGAGCAGAGATCCTGGAGGATGTGAGATGAACACAGCTTGCTGTTGATATAAATTTTGAAAGATTTCTTATTGCCAGGTCTTTTGTTTGACTCTTCATGTCTTATAGTTCATGAAAACTGACCAAAGTCAGTGGGATCACAGAGGATTCAAGTCAAAATAAAACCTAGACTGAGCTTGATACTGGGAATTTTTTCTGAATTAGGCATAAATTACATGTTATCCCCCAGTCAGTTGTGGTGATACTGAAAACAGATACTTCAAACTATTTACAGTGTGTGAGAGTATCTAATCATCTTTCATACAGTTTAAAAACTAACCCAGGGATGGAGTTGTGATTTTGAGTTGTAGGTGGAGCAGACACCATATTTATCTGCATACCAAGGAGATCAAGGAAATAAAGCAGTCTTCTTTTAGCTTCCCTGCATTATTATCACAAAGAATAGCCTGCTGGCACAAAACAAGTTTTAATTGATTGTTGTTATTGATTTTACAATAGCCAAAGCAGAAGAAATACAACTTGAGTTTTGTAAGCTGGAGTGACCTGAAAAACACAAAGGAGAAAAAGAGATTATAAAGCCCTCTCATATTTTGCCTAGTCCTCTATGTTTGCAGCTGAGCACTCCATAAAAGCCCTCTCCATTAATTCTCTCTTTATATATTTTAAGCATATTGATTTTGTCTTTATATAATCTCCACCTGAAAGTTTTATTCAGGTTGTTTGTTTTGCGCTGTCACTGTGGAGATCAGTCTTGTTCCTTATGGCCAGTAATTTAAACACATCCCTTCTCTCTTTCTACCCTCCTTAAATCCACATGATGAAGAAAAACCTGCACATAAAAGTTTAGGGCCAGTTGGTATCATGACTCTCTCCTTTCTGCTGATCATAATTTTCTGGAGCATTTTCTGTTCAGGCTGAACCCTGGGTATGGGATTTTTTCCTGCACCTGCTGCTCTACCACTGCCTGATTGGGAGCAGAGGTCTTGGGCTGTGAATAGTCATGGACTGCCTGAATAATCACAAAACCCAGTAAAGTAACCCAGGTGGTCTGGCTGGTGCTGAGTGGAGGCACCTTTGCTATAGTTAGACTTTCTCTCAGTCAGGAAGGGCTGAGATTAGGAGGCAAAGTGGGTTAAGAGAGAAGATTTTATTGTTGGGGAAGGACAATTTTTTTTTGCAAATGCTGAGTTGAAAGAAGAATTTTTCTTAATGTTCAGTCTTATGTGTTAATTTTATGTATTTTGGGGTATATGTGTGTTGGAAAATGTTGATGGGAATAGGAGTTTTTGGCACTTTCAGAAGAGGAGACAGTGATTCCTAGAATTTTAGGTAGACATATATGGAACTAATTAAGTCACATGGATAATGTCATTCTGCAAAGCTTTAAAATGATTAACAACACCAAAAAAGTTATCATGGATTTTATGGTGATAGTTATTAACATAATTAATGCTATTATTAATAGAATTAGTAGTATTACCAGCATACCCAGTATCTGTCCTTAGGGACCATGTAAAGTGCCTTCCAGATGCAGAACATAAAGAATATTGCAGCCACAAGCTGTACATTGGTGTGTTAGTTTTTCCCTTTCCTTTCTCCCTTCTTGCATGTAAACCTTATTTTAATGTGACTTGGAATATTTATGCAACAGTAGTAAAAAAACCTAGTCTTGTTTAAATTTATATTCTAGTTTTTATTTCTTTACTTACATTTGCAAGATTTTTGTCTTGACAGCAATAGCTAAAAGCTTTCTCCCTTCCAAAAACAATAACTGAAATTGTATGACTTTAGGAACTGAGCTTTGAAGGAAGGCATTCCATTTTTAAACAACTTGTTTTAAAATAAATGTTCAGTTATTTACAAATATTCTGTTTTAAGGCAATGAAGAATGAAAAATTGTTATCATAATCCAGAATGAAATGTCCTGTGGCACTGCTTTACTGAGACAGAGCCCTGGTATTGCTGTCTATTGCAGCTTGGCAACAGCAAGAATTCCAGAAGACATACAAGGAGGAATAAAAAAGATTTCTTTTTCCTTTTGCAGCACTCACCCAACTTTCCCACCAAGTGATCTGTTGTTAATGTGCAGGAAATCCCAATGAATGCACATCATTTGGTGAAAGAATGACAGCAGACACCACAGCTATCCTTAGCAAGCATCCACCTGCTCCGTGGTGTCTTTTTAAAGCAAGTTCAGCTTACCTACTCTCCTCTTAGTTTTCCTTTGCTTAATTGCAGGTGATGATTCCAAAGAAGCCTTCACCTGTTTGAGTATGCTTTCATCTTTCTAGACAAAGCAGGCTTGGGCTTGGTGCTTGATCTGTGGCATAGTTAGGGCCTTTGGTATTAAAGGCGTTGGGATCACCCTGAGGCTTTTAAGGTTTTAGGGTTAAATTGATGAGCGTGTATAAAATGTAGGCTTTGTTGTTTGGCAGAGGTTTTCAGCATTTGTTATTCTTTTTTTCTGTAAGAAATCATGGGACTATGCTGCACTCCTCAACTGCCTCTTGCCTATTAAAAAACGCTGTCAAATGGGAGACCACTTTGACTTGCATAAAACTTGTGATTCATTGCATTGCCTTTAATCCATCTATCCAATTTAGCTGATACACACAGGAATGACTCTGCACCAGCACAGGGTATCTGTTTCTCTCCCCACTTAATTTGTGCTGTGCCTACTGGATAATAAATGCCTGCTGGATGGTAAAGGCTTGGTACACTGTAGAGCTGGGAGAACCTGGACTCCTATATTGTCTTCTTGTTTATGGATAGCAGCATTTAGGGATTCAGAGCTGTCCCATGAAAAATGCATAGCAGAAGTCAAACTGTTCTCACACTCTTTTTCCCCTGTTTCTTCCCTTTATATTTTAATGTAGGCAATTAATTGCCCAAAGGCCCAGTGGAAGGTAATACTCTGACCCTGACTATTAGTGAAGTGATGTCCATTGCTGCTAAAGAGCCAGAGGGTAGGAAGGCCCTTCAGAGGGACCTTGACAGGCTGGAGAGATGGGCAGGCTCCAACAGTATGAGGTTTAACAAGACTAAGTGCCGGGTTCTTCACTTCGGCCATAACAACCCCATGCACCGCTATCGGCTGGGGGAAGAGTGGCTCGAGACTAGTGAAGTGGAGAGAGACTTAGGTGTACTGATCGACAGGAAACTCAATATGAGCCAGCAGTGTGCCCAGGTGGCTAAGAAGGCCAATGGCATCCTGGCCTGCATCAGGAACAGTGTGGTCAGTCGGTCCAGGGAGGTTGTCCTTCCCCTGTACACAGCGCTGGTCAGACCTCATCTTGAGTGCTGTGTGCAGTTCTGGGCTCCTCAGTTTAAGAAGGATGTTGAGCTGCTCGAAAGGGTCCAGAGGAGGGCGACAAGGATGGTGAAGAGACTGGAGGGCAAGCCCCATGGGGACCGGCTACAGGAACTGGGGTTGTTCAGTCTGGAGGAGGTTCAGGGGCGACCTGATTGCTGTTTACAACTACCTGCGGGGAGGTTGCCGCCAGGTGGGTGTGGACCTCTTCTTTCAGGCTGATGACACCAGAACGAGAGGGCACGGCCTCAAGCTACGCCAGGGGAAGTTTAAACTCAACGTTAGGAAGCGGTTTTTCACAGAGAGAGTGATTGCACATTGGAATGGTCTGCCCAGGGAGGTGGTGGAGTCGCCATCCCTGGAGGTGTTTAAGAGAAGACTCGATGAGGAGATAAGTGACATGGTCTAGCTGGGGGGTGTAGGGTCTTTCTGGCTCGAAGTGGCCTGTTAGACTGTGAGGGAACTAGGTTTGTGTTTACCGCTCTGGGATGTGCGTTCGTTCTCTCTGTACGTGTGCTGGATGGTGAGTTGGACTAGATGATCCTTGTGGGTCCCTTCCAACTCATAGTATTCTGTGATTCTGTAAAGATGAAAGCTGTTGTTTTTAGAAGAATGATGTTCCAGAGTTTCTGGCTGGGATGACAGCACCTTGGCTGCATCTGCTGTGAAATTTTTGCCCTCAGCCCAACAAGTCCTGGTGGCAGGACTGGCCTGGTGAAGGAAATTGCTGTTCTCTGGGTGAGGAAAGCACAATTTGCAAAGTTGTAACTGAAATGAAAAGCTCAGTAAAATGTTTTCTTGCCTTCCTCCCCCCCCATATTCCTCACCTGTTTGTATATGTTGCATGGGGAAATTGACTTATTTTTTAGATGAGGTTTGAGATAAAGTTTCCTCCGGCAGTTCTCAAAGGTTTTGGATGCCTTGTATACTGTAACATGGATGATATGACCATCCCCAAATTTATCCCACATCTTCATATGCAATTCTTTGATATCAAGGCCCAAGAAAGCTTTTGTGAAACATGACTGGATAAATAAGTTATTGCAGCTTAATGCATTCTCGTTCTTCATCCACAGCAAATGTAAAGTAAATTCAGAGAACGAACTGCCACATGTGTTTGGTTTCATTGTGGTGGTTTAACTGCTTTCTGTGCCAATTTCAGAAGTGCTTCTTACCAACTACATAAACTTAAGATCCAGATAGTAAGGCCAGATTTGGAATTATTTGACTTTTTATATTACGCATTGATATGTAATCATATTATGCTATTGCCTTCTGAAGCAGTCTTCTCCTTTTAAAAGATACAGATTCGTAGACACTGATTCATTTCTTAATTTTTGCTTTGTCAAGTGAAGCCTTTTAGTTTTCCTAACTGATCCTTCAAATTATATATAAAGGCCTGCTCTGAACCTTCTCCGATTGTCTGTGCATGGACTGTAGAAGTGGTTTCAGCATTTCAGCAATGGTCTTGCTTAATGTCCTCTTACCTACTCCATGAAAGTGGAAGCTAAGAGATTGCCTGTCTAAGTCTTATTTCAGAGTTAGTATTTTCAAGAACACAGTCCTTCATCCTTCATGTACACATAAGCAATTTGAAGGAGGTGTCAATACATGAATTTGACTGACCAGCTGACACCCAGAAGAGCACAGCTGGTGGAGATCTGAGTGCTTCATGGCTGCATTCATCAGATCTCCACTGACTAAGCTGAAGCATAAAATGTACAGATAGGCACCAATATGAATTTGGAGCTAAGTCTGTCTCTGATTGATATGTAAAGATATGCTTGGCAAAACTGTTGAATATACATATGAATATATATAAAATTAGTGAATTCTTTATGACATAAAGACTGTACTTTTAAATTACTGCAAACTGATCCAGGTTAGGACGAGCGGCTGCAAATCTGTGAACAACCTGAAAAATTTTGTGTTTCCCTGACCTTCCTTGATGAAATGATCTGGAGTCAAGTTCTCCTCACCTAAACTTATACCCTTCAACTGACTTCAAAGAAGATAAATGAGTCATTCAGCAGGGCAGAACAGTCTTATTATTCCTGTAACACTTTCTATATGTCATTAATACACGTTTTCTTATCTAACTCTACTAACAGTCAGCTAAATTTTAAGTGTTTATATACAGTTGGATCATTATTATTTTTTTGCATTTAAAACTCTTCTGTTTATATTTACATTTTCAGATACTACATACACAGCCTAATCATATCACTTTGAAAGTGATATAGAAAGTTGTGCTCTCTTACTCAATCAGATCTAATCAGTTTGGATGGATTCCAAATACTAAGCATTAATCTCACTTAAACCAAACTCCTGATAGTTCATCTAGCCTGAGTATTCATGTCAAAGACATAAAACAATCTCCTTTAATGCCCACAGTACTTTTTAAATTGAGCTTTCACCATCTGTTAATAAAACCTGCTCTGTACTGCTGGTTGTGTTCTGTGGAATGTGTTAGGGGTGAGTTTCTCTTTCCCTCCGATTCTTAAAGGCCTTCTTTTTTTTCAAAAGTATATGAAAATTATGCAATATAGTAACAAGGAATTAGTCACACCTTGGCAGAATCTCCATTACCTTGGCTTACATCAAAGGGAAGGAGAGAAGTGTGGTCCTTACAAGCTTAGAGCATTCCTTTGTCTTGGAGTCCCTCTCCGTGATGACAACTAAATTGGACACTGATGCTTGCTTGTTTTTCAACGCGTGGGTGTAAAACACATTGACCTTGCAGTTGACTCTTTTAGCTCACCTTTCATCATGGGCCCAAGCTCACAGTATGATGCAGAGTGCTCTGTTGACTTTCAGGACTCCCTAGAGAGGATTATCCAGAGGCAGAGCTGCTGAGCTGAAGTCCCCCTTTGATGCCCTCTGCATCTCACAATATTAATCCTGGGAATGGCATGTGGTAGTCTTCCCTGTCAAACAGTTACAGAGATCATGCTCAAAATAAATCATGCATTCAGATGACGTTTTGCATGATTCAGCACTTTAAGGTCATCATTTACAGCAAAAGGGTAGTGAACTACAAATTAGAAAGGGCAAGTGGAAGAATTCATGTTTCTCTGGGGTACATTGGCCTTACCGGTGACTGTTGCATTCAGGAGACAGCTCAGTGTGTTTGATTCCAGCTTTGCCTAGGAAAGCAGGTGAGGTGTGTGCATTAGATGGTTCCAAAAGCTGTGGCTAGACTTCTTTTCAATGATTCTTCATAGAAACAAGTAAATAAGATGAGGTTTTTTCTTGACTTCAGAAGAAAGGGGATGGATTTGATGGATGGATCACATTTAATTTTTGATGAGCAAGAGAGTTGATTGTCAACATACTCGAGTGATGACACTGGTGTCTAGGCCATGAATAGGCTTTCTGGTACATGTTTATTCTCTTCAAGAAAGAAGCATTGGGATATTTTGGTAAAGTTTTGCAGCTAGGGAAGTAGTTGTTTGACCTTCTGACTGCTCCAAGTCAGAAAGTATTTCAATGCAGTCTCAGAGGTTTTGATGGTTACAGGATGAGTACAGGAAAAGTGTGAGATGTCAAAAGATTGCCACACTCAACTGTGCACTGATGTCAAGCCTTCCTTTCCCAGAAACCTGCTTCCCTGGGATGTGCAGAAGTGGTCACATAACATTTCATCTTGATGCAAATGCTGTCTGAAGGTATCAGTCATCCTCTGAAGTATAAGCAGGAGATGCTGTTCCTTTCTTAGTGCAGCACTTAATTTCTTATTTGAATAATGCTGCACATCCTCCAAGAAAGCATTATGGCCTGCAACCCTGCAGGTTGTGCAAATTTGTGCTGTCTCCATGTTCATGCCAGGACATCCACGCCTGAGACTTGCTTTCAAGGCAGAATAATTTCTACCTGAAAAGTGGGTAGAGCCACATACATTTTCACCTCCATCTCCCATCTCAAAAGCCTCTGCTGGAAAGCTGCTTTAAAGTAACTATTGTAGAATTTAACTGAGATGATAGCCATGATGGTGGCAGTATTTTATGAGTTTCAAAATGTAACTTGAGCATGGATTTCACTTAGCAGACACTAAATGGCAAAATATATCCTGGAATTCAATTTGTATTTGATTGCACAATAGCTAATTTCTTCAGCTACTTTTTCAGCTTCCTTTTAACACTTTTGTTTTTGCATGTGATTTTTTTGTTTGGATATAATGAGGTTTTGTGTCTCTTGATTCCTTATCTTATGTGGGTGGTAGAAAAATTGCTCTCCTGCTACAATATTTGTGGTTGTGTGGGGCAGGTGGTTTCACGCAGAGCTGAGCAAAACATCTGTAGTAAATACAGAAAGATGGGTAAGCTTCTTTGCTGAGATTTCTTTGCAGACCTGAAACCTCTGCTGCAAACCCCAAGCAATGACCAGAAGAGTTTGTTTCAGGGACAGAAAGGCCCTTTGCCAATCTTTGCAGTTTCCAGTGACCTCGAGCTAGTTTAGGCTTTTGTTGTGCATTGCAGGCCAACATTTCCTGGAATTCCAGCTGCCTTCTGCAAAGGCCAGGGATCCTACTCCTTCTCTCTCCTTTAGGGCTCCAGGCATCATGTTCTTGCATCCCTCTGAAGACTCATGAATGGAAGAGGACAAGTCTAGCTGTGGGACTTGTGTTCAAGTGTGAGATATGGCACAAATCTACATGGTCTGATATACTCTGCACAAGTGTTAGTTGTTCAGCTCCTTGCATAATGGGCATGTTGAGCTCTTCTTCCCGATTCAGAGATGGAAGCTGGACATTTGTCAGCTGGAAAAATGTAAATCTGTTTAGATACCCCACTGGGTATCACTTGTAGCTGTCTGGGGAACAGACCAGGTATAATACCTTCAAATTAGATAATGTTTAGGATTTGGTGTTGCCTACTAATGACACCAGGAATTTAATTAAGATTTATTGTAGCAAACATAACAGGAAAGGTTTTATGTGCTTATTGCTAATGGTGAGATCCAGGATTCAGTCATTTGGATGTTTGTAGCAAAGAATTTATAGGATTTGAAATTTACCCTTAATGGACTTACAGTTTTCTCTAGAGCTTCATGTTGACACCCTCTTTGACTACTCTGACATCACACATCCCACACCAAATATCTGCTGTTGTGTTGTCTCATCTCTGCATGTTATAGCAAGGATTTCTGGACATATGAAATCATGGATCCTGTAACTTTTCTCTGGGGCATTTGTCTTCGCTGAGCTTATGGATCTCTCCCCTTGAGCCAGAGGCCTGTGCCCAGGCAGCCTGCTTTCCTTGGCCAAATATAGGGAGGAGAAGGCAATGCAGCTCCAAAAGTCCTGCTTGGCACAGATGCAGCTAATTAGTTCCTATAAAAGCACAGTCTTTTTCTTCCTTGATCACCTCAGGTGGCCAGCACCAGAACAAGAGGACATGGCCTTAAACTGAGCCAGGGGAGGTTTTGACAGGATGTTAGGAGGAGCTTTTTCACAGAGAGAGTGATCCCTCAGTGGAATGGTCTGCCCAGGGAGGTGGTGGACTCACCATCCCTGGAGGCTCAGTGATATTGTCTAGATGATGGGAGGCTTGGATGGACGGAGTGTGGTGCCCATGGCTCCAGGGTTGTGGGTTCGATCCCTGGTGGGCGTTCGCTTGGGAGTTGGACTCGTTGATCCTTGTGGGTCTTTTCCAGCTCGGAATGTCCTGTGAACCTGTGAACCTGTGTTCACTGGCACTGCATCCAGCAGGTGTATCTGGCAACATTTCTTCTGTTCTACTGTGCAGGTCCCATGTCTACGTGGGATTAGGAGGTTTTCTTCGAATCACATGACAAGTTTTACATCGTGTTGTGTGACTGGACCACAGACCCACTGGTTGATACAGCATGGAGCACTCCATCCACCTCTGCCCTTATCAGCACTTTATTCCCCTTACCTTTGGTTTCTGGACCACAGGTCAGGACATCTGGCATGCAAGGTCAAAGAGGAGGACAGACCAAAGCAGAAGGCAGTAGGAAATCCAGGTATAGCTGTGTTGGAGCAAGAGCCAGGAGCATGCCTGGTGAGCTGGATGCTCAGTGCCTGAGATTTGACAAGTCTAAGAGCACTTTCCTTGATACTGGGCCTCGGATCTGGAATAGAATTTGTGTTGAGACTCTTCTTTATATAGTCATACATGCACTAAGGCATGCAACATGTTAGAACTACTTAAATCCTTGCCTTTATGAATGCATATATGAATGTTTATATTTTTTTTCAATTCTATAGTTGATGTATACATAATTTAGTTACTGAAATCATAATTTTTAAAACCAGTCATATTCATATTTCTCAGGCAAAAAAGCAAGGTTAGGACTGTGCACACTTATATGGTACTGAACTTCAGACTGTACTTACATGTTTCTGGACTTCAGAAGGTCAAAATCAGTGTGGGAACTTTTCCCAGTAGTGGCAGCTGCAAATGTCAGGGAGAATTGCTTTTCCAGCAGCTTCCCATGACAGATTTTCACAGTCAGAACTGTTAACTATAATAAAAGATGCCTGGGTATCAGTTTGTTGATTTTGTGGATGATGACCAAGGTACATAAGCAAGGCATTGCAAGAAAAAAACTTTCATTTTAGTTATATTTGGTGTGTCAATAAAAGAACACCCAAGGCAGGCACTGACCAAACATATATACTTATTTAAAAGTGGAAGACTGGAAATTTGAAATGTCTGTGTGACATTTGTGATAATGCCATGGTCCTAAATATGACACAAATATTTGTCTATGACAATGTTAAATTTAATTTGCTGCAAACCATGTAGCCCAAGTGTATAATAACATGGCACATGTATTCCACAGCACACCACACACCAGCTTGTATTCATTTGACAAACTGCTTAGGCTGCTGATGCTCTGTACTTTTGGTGTATCTAGGAGAAGTTCATGGATGGTCTATCCCAGAGACTTGACTGGAGACTTTTGAATTGTTTCAGGTGCTTTTAAATGAAAAAACATAGGGATTAACAACCACAAAATGTGGTTGATAACTAGAAATCTCAAAACATACCTGACAGATTTATAAACGAGATACACAGTGAGGTGTTTCAGTACCAGCAGGTCTCCAGTGACCCATCTGGGTACCCCTGCTCCCCATCATGGCCCATCTCATCCAAAGGAAACCTGCAAGTTTAGCAGCTGGGTAGTAGTCAGTGACATGACACAGAATAGAAAGCTTAAGGTAACATCAGGGTTTTTTTTTCCTTATATATTTTCTTTCAGAGATGCCTTCACTGGTGTTTTCCCTGCTGACCTGTCAGAGCACCTCAGGAGTGCAGATGTGTGCTCATTTGAGCAATAATCCAGCCAGCTGCCTTCAAAGGGAAGGGTGGGTAAGCACCTATCTCTGTAAGGAGTAAGGGGTGGAGAAAAAGCACATTCACAAATACAGCCTATTTTTTAATTACTAGTACCTTTTCTTTTTTTTCTGTTAAAAAGGCCAAAAGATGGTAGTGTGACTCTTGCTCTTTTACTGGGGAATTAAAATGTTGGTAGAAGTAGGTGGCAAGACACAGCACTGGTAATTCAACCACCTTTTTTTTTTCACTGGTAGTTTCCTTCTTTAATGTTTTATACTTACTGGAGCACTTTAGACAAATTAAATTGCACATGTTTTTTTTCAGGACACGAGAGCCTTACTGGTAGGAGTTGATGGCTTGTGTTTTTAAGCTCTCAGGTACCCTTGGAGTAGGAGCTTTTGACATCCCCTATAGAAGACTCAGCAGGTGACCCTGTAGTAGTTCAAACAAACACTTGACAAATCACACAAATCCTTCTCCAGCTTCCAGAAGAGATACCTCACAAGCTGGTGAAGCTCTGTTTCCCAGGGAGGCTAGTAATCTCCTTCAGAAGCCCCTTAACTTCAACATTCACACAGGTACTCACTGCGTCTCCAGATAATTTAACAACATGATTGATATAAATCTAGAGGTTAAAAACTAGATAATAACTATATAAGAATAAACCAGTACTAAATTTCCAAAGATAAATTGTTCAATCTTAAACTCATACAATCTGCATTAATATAACAGAGCTTTATCATCATCCAAAAAAATTAATTTATTTTATTTTATGAACAGTGACAACAAATGTCTCACTGCAAACACATTTCAGTGTCACAGAATCATAGAACCATAGGGTAGTTTGGATTGTAAGGGACCTTAAAGATAATCTAGTTCCAGCTCCCCTGTCACGGACAGGAACTCTTATACATCAATATGTTCTTAAAAAGACTCTACAGCCTGTCTCAGGGTCTGGTTCTAGAGTGCTCTGAAAATGTGGTTATAGGCTCAGCTTAAGAAGCCAGAGTAATGTTGAACTGTGCAATTTTATTTAAATATCATAGTGGATATTTTACATTGAATAAAAGCTCTCTGGACCTTCTGAGGTGCCCTGTGTTCTTGGTATGTAGATGGCATTTTAGTATCACAAAAAAGAATTACTGCTAGGGAAGAAATATTGTCAAGTCATGTGCTAAAAAATGACAAAGGTTCTTCTAAGGCAAAAATAACTATTAGATGAACTCCTATTAACTTTGAAAATGTCTTTAAATTTCTTGCTAAAGATAGGTTACATATGGCCTGCGTAAACCTTCCATCCCTTGTAGCCTTGTGATCCATATGAAATCCGTATGAAATCTACATAAGTGTGATTTTCCTGGCTTGTGTCACTATTTTCCCACGTATGCAGTGAGTTTTAAAACCTGTTGGTCTAAACAAATACCCATAACCCCCACTCTTCACTTTTCTCACCCAGCTGTCCCTGTCCACACAAGGTCAGAGGCAGCAGAGCAGGAGACCCCTGGGCTCTAATTGTCTTTCCATACAGTATAAAATAGGGACAGGACAGGCTGTCCACCTGGGGATGCTGGGAGCATTAAACACCAGCTGGGAGCATGCCCCAACATGCACCAGCTTGTAGTAAGGTTGCTAAGTGACTCAAATCCATTGCACAGAATAGAACCATATAGAGCCTCAAAACAACAGAACCTGACTTAGTTTCTAGTAACTCATTAAAATGACTCTACAATTCTTTTGATGTTCTGTACTAGTCTGGTCACATTCCTTTCTGTTTTATGGCATGGTAATAACAACATTCTTGTAAACAGTCATATAAACTCTAACCTTCATATTGCTCTCTTCAGATGATCTGAAAGCATTTTCACATCAGGATTTGGCTTTCTTACCCCCATAAAGCATATCCCGCCCTAATAACACACCATCAAAGGAACATGGGGAAAAAATAGGGATGCAGAATTGATTACTGCTTGGTCACTTGCTCAGGGCACCAATAACTTCCTGTGAAGGCAGAAAAATTTTTGCAACCATTACTTCTACAAATTCATTGTTCAGAGCTATTGGGATTTCCATTCTTGTTCAGAGGAAACTCTATTGCGAACAGATAGACTCCTGGATGGCAGGAGTTTACAGATGTCTCCGGCCACAGGCTTGGCACTTAACATTTGCTCAAACAAAAGGGCCAAGGATAAGGGACTGCACCTTTTGCAAACAACACAGCACATGGACATGCACTCACATGCAAGGAATTTACACTGGTGGAACCGTTTTTCAGGCAGTCAGTAAATATGACTTATGCCTTCTATTCCTCCATCAATAGTTTAAACAATCCGTGAGCAAAATCAGATACAATGGTCTTCCTGACACTCTAAATGACAAGGAAAGATTTCACAAATTTTAACGTGTCCTCAGCTTGCTCACTTACTTTGCTTTTCCTCTGTTTCTTTCTCTTTATTTGTTTTAAATTTTTTCTTTATCCAAGAGAACTCTGTATTTTCCTTTGGACTGTCCAGTTGGAGCAGAGGAAAAAAGTAATGTGCTGTGAACCATAAATACTCAACAAACTGCCAACAATCTCTACGTAAGCAATGTGTTACACAGCATATCTGCTGAAGGGTGATACATTTATAGTAGTTGCAATTTGCTGGAGAATTATTTGGAAGTAGGAAAAAAGAAGTAGTTAGATTTGATAGATAAATTTTTCACAGTGTTACTCTTTGTTTATAGACCTTCTCTCCTTTTACTGTACCCTAGAGCAAATCTCTGCCTTTTCAAAGGGCTATGCCATTGTTCAACTGAAACGTTGTTATTTCTTCGCTCAAGTTTGATTAAATTACTTGGCACTCAGACAGAAGTTGATAATAATACAAACACAGTGATCAAGGTGGCAGATGTGCCATTATTCTCTTAATGGCAAATAAGTAATGCTTCAACCTGCAGTTTTAAAGCAGTACAGGGGCTATGCAGGGACCATTTAGGGGAGTTTTACATATGTTAATTGAAGTGGGATTGAGAATTTATTGGGGGACATTTAAATAATTGTTTTTCTTAGCAAATATAGTCTGGCTGTTGGTTTGTGGATCATGTGTGTGTGGAGACTGGAGAGTTTAGGGCCGAAAAGGCAAGGGGAGGTTGGATCCAGCTGACAGCGCCTGCGCAGCCACGGGGCTCAGCTGCCTTGCAGGAACTTGCTCCTGTATCTGAGCCCTAGGATAAAAGGTGTACTTTTAAAATGTGCTAGCTAAAATGTTTTAATTAACACCTGTTTAAGCCCTGGAATAAGCAGCGAAAGGTATTTTCATCATCAGCTGATGGAAAAGTGGCTTAAGTAGGTGAAGGAGTCAAGCAAAAATTTAGGACACCCTGGACCTCTGAAAGGGCCACGTGGTGGAAGGGAGACTCCTGCACCCTGCCTAGGGAGATTAAAGTAACCAGCGTTTGAGTGAGGATCAGAAACCAGGGATTTTAAATATATTCTCTCAAATATTTGAGCTAATAAGTTTTAAAATAAATCTTTTCTAGACTACACAAGCCCTGAGGGAAGAGCAAAGAGATTAAGGTAAAAATAGAAAGCATGAAGTGTCTAATAATGAGCCACACCTGTTTAGCAAAGTTTCCCTATCTCTGGTCTGGTCTACACCCAGGTTTTGTATCAGTGTGACTGGCTTGGCCAGGAAAGTGTTTTTCTAAGGGACTGGGAGGATGCCACAAGGGAGCCACGTGACAGTGGTGAAGGTCCTGAGGGCAGCCATGGAGTTGTCTACAGAAGATGTTTCCCTATTATTTACCCCACTACTAGAGGAGTTTTGGTTGTTTCATGTGTAGATAAAAATAAGGACTTTTAGAGAATATCTAAACAGGATTTAATAATTTGATTATTTAATTACTTGGAGACAAGTGGTTTTCATTTACTACAATGGATCCCAATCTTATTGGCCTCCAGGCTCTATTGTACTGTAAATATTATTACTCATAATAAAAACCAGCCTAACGTTTTTCCCCAAAACTCCAAGCTTTGGTCTTCAGCTGCTGGTGCTGGTTCAAACTGCGAGGGGAAGTAGACAAAAAAACACCAAAGAAACCTACTTTGAGATTTCTGATCAGATACCAAAGTCCACTCAACCTCCAGGGAAGTACATGTTAGCACTGTGCCCCCTGCCAGTCTTCTGCAGTTAATCCTTTTTGTCCATTGTGAGAGCTGTCACAGCACCTTGTGATGTCTGACTTTCCCTATGGCTGTACTTTACATTGTTGTGGGGCAGTTCATGTGTAGGATGTACTGGCTACAACAGCAGGTAACTCGTAATGTTTCACCCTTTTCTTTATTTTGGAGCTCTATGTGGTATTTTTTATAAACAAGAATCCGTCATTCTTTATGAAAAATGTTGAGATCCTTTACAAGAGATTTTAAAGATTAGGCCAAATCAGGGGAAACTCAGTTCTGAGACCTGAGCATTCATGTTATTTGTGTTTAATCAGATTGCCTTTATTCCCTGTTCAGGACCAATGATTTGGTTAGCAAAACATGTCTCCCTTTCCCTCAAAGGAGCTACAGAAACTCGTCCATCCAAGAGTCCAGGATGACATCCTGGTTTCACTGAAGTCAGCAGGAGTTTTGACACTGGTGTGTACTCCTTGGAGTTTGCCCCATGCCCTTGTCATAGCAGGCAATAATCTTGCTGAAACTGTAGGACAAACACAGTCACAGTATAAATAAAGATATAAATTATATTTGGGGTTAAGAGACACAGAGGAATCTATATTAGGTAACTTACATAGTACAGGAAAGTTGCCGCTGAGAGACTTTTTTCCTTACATCTTCTTGTACCCTTGCCTGTGTGATTTTCTCCTACAAATGAGCTATTCAGTTCTACTGGTGTGAAGGGTGAGAAAACATCTATTCACTCATGTTCATTTTTAACAGTTTATTACAATGTACTTCATAGCCTGATCTCAGTCGCTTGTCTGTCTGACCAGGTTGAAGATGTAGGTTCCATCAACATATCTGAATGTGTGTATGTGTCATTGCAATAATAAGGCTTAATCCTTCAGTTATAAGTGAATTTGGCCATTTGAAGTGACCTTATTAATACTGATAAAAAAACTTACTGAGAGGAAAATATATAGTATAGTACAGTTAAAAAGCAAATGAGGTGAATCAAAAGTAGAGAAGAGAAGGAATTAGGAAACTTATGTAAGTGATTTTTATGCTCCTGGTTCCATAGTATGTGGTCATTTGATGATGGTTAACTGTGAGAGGACAGTTTGAGATCGGTTTCATGAGCAACTGAACAGTGCTGATGACTGACCAAAAAGAGAGATAATTTCCCAACATCTTTCTCCTTTACTCATTATTTGCCAACTGTCTTTTTAGCTCCCTCCTTCCCTTTCCCAAATGCAAAGTCCCTCTGCATTGACTTCAGCTTGGTACAGTTGGATTTTTGTATAAACCATTTAAAACACTTTAACCCATCAGAAGTTTTTCTGGTTCTTTTGTGGAGTTTATTTCTGCTGTACGTTGAACTGACTCGGAAGAGTCAATGACATAAGAAGTGGATCCAAATGAATAAGAGGAATGAGAGAGTATGAGAAGCTGTCTGAGGAACTGAAGGGACTTCTCTTATATGATGACAATGAACTGTCACATTGGCTCATCCTGTGTCATTAAATTGTAGCTTAAATAAACAAGCTCATTTCTGCTGAAAAGATCACTTCTAAATTCTTCTCCCCTTTGGATTCCTGTCAGATTTCTTCTACTTTGGTGAGATGAAACAGCTCACCAGAAAGTGAGACCTTACATCTTGGAATAACCAGTGAACCTGTGAACCCTTGACACAGTGTGTTGGAGGGGAAAGAAGGAGGTCCCTTTTGATGGCAACATGGCACACCAGATTAGCAAGCACATCTACTTGCACCCTATGTGTCTTGCCCGAGATCATGTGGGAGGTCAATGGCAGAATGGAGAGCTGAACCCCTCTCTTGTAAGACCAAGAAAATTGCCGTGCCCCCCAAATTGCAAGATCTTGCTTCTATTGGTCCACGTAGGATTAAGTGATGTAAAGGAGAGAGATGGTTCCTCACTAATTTAGGATAATCTGCTTTATCCGACATCTCAGTTCATTTTACTTTCTGCAAATCAGAGAATGCTTTAAATTTAAAAACATGAGATATTAGTATTTTATAAATTTGTCAGCAAAACCAGTTGCTCTAAGAAGTTCTGACCCCAAAACTGTCTGAAAATTTAATGAATTTTGCTAAGTTCTTGGCCTTGGGGAAGTCCCTTGGCAATAAGTTTCTTTTCCTTCTTACTGGTTTTGGTTTTGGTTTTGCCATGTCTTAATTTCACTGAACACTCCTTATTCCTTAGGGCTTGTGGCAGCAAGAATAAATTTTCCCAGCTCATGCATTAACACCGAACCAAGACACTCCAGCCTTTTTGCTGGGTGACTGCTGGGCAATATTATAATTTATCAAGGATCCTGAATCTGATCCTGGCTTCCACACTGATTCCTGCTGTAACTCAGATTACCTGCTTGCCTCTGCATAGCTACTTGCAAAGGGAGATAATTATACCTGTCTGACTGACAAGGGTATTGTGGCACGGTTTGTCTCATTAAGGGGAGTGAAGCGTCTAATGCGAGTGCTAGAAAAGGACGTGGGAATGAAACGCGTATTTTTTGGAGCTGGACCGCGCTTCCCCGCGGGGGCCGATTCCCGGCGTTCGCAGCAGATGGCGCTGCGCTGCAGGGTCAGTTGTGTCCCTGTTCCCACAAGAATTGCGTTAAAAATGTTACTTTTTCGTTTTGTTTTTCTTTTCTTTTTTTTTTTTTTTTTAATTAGACGTCTCCCTTTCCTCAAAAACCGAACCAGCACCGTCAAAAACCGTGAGCACCGAGAAGTACTGTGCCATAAATTTCAATTTGACTTGATTTTTTTTCCTTAACCATAGCTGCATAATACATACTACACAACAGCCTAATAATAAATCCCAGGAATGACACAGTTCGTTTGGGATAACCAAAGTGCACTTCCACAGAGGTATTAATTAAAAAGATTTATAATTATTTACATATTGTTTCCAGGAAATGATGAGAACTGTTAAACAATTTGCTGAGATACAAGCAGGATGAGTATAACATGGGAGAGAAAAGAAATTTACTTTCTTGAGCCTCAATCTCTTACAGCCTGTGTTGCTTCCACTAGTCCCATTTCTAGGTGATATGTGGAATGATAAGAAGAAATGGAATGCTTCAAGGGGAAGGGACTGTTGTATCCACATTGTAATTTTCATAGTCCTGCCTTAAAACACGATTTATCTTTACTGCTCACATAGAAGTGATATATCACCTCGCACAGTAAATAGACAAGGTGGACTTTGTGGTAAAGTTTAAACTTACTTTAACATTTTCTTGGGTTATAAAAATATTCCTCCCTGTGGCACCTTATTTAGAGATTAACACATATCCTTTTCCACACAGTATTTTCAATGCTGCAGTTCATGAACACCTGCTTTTAATCTCTCTCCTTTCAATACTGGAGCTGAGGAACTGTCAAAGAACTGTCAAGAGTGAACAAGGGCTTGCTCCTGCGATTGTTGTTCTTTCTCTCCTCTAGGTCGTCAGAAGAAGGGCATGGGAATTTAGATTCAAGTGATCACTATGCTATAGGAAGGGAAAAATACTTTATCTTTCTGCATTCATCTCAATGTTATAATTTAGCTTCTCTCCTTATGGCCTGGCAACTTGGAAGGCTGCCTCTGAAGGGTACAGGTGAGAGCAGGGCTGTGCCTGGCCTCCCCTTCGTCCAGGGTGACACAGAATAAGCAACAACTTTACTGTGTGTTAATGTAGCTATCAGTGGGAACACGTAGGAATTTAGATTTTCACTGCTGTTTTCTGAGGATTTGACAAATGTCACCAGTTTTTTTGCTGGAATTGAAGGTCCTATGAAGCTGCATGTTCCAGGACCTAGTTCCACGGTTTCCAGCCTACAAATGATCCTCTGGAAAGGAAAGGATACAAGATAAAACTCTGAGACCTTTTTAAGGTGGAAGTTGAAACTCAAGGACATAAACCCCCTTTATGCAAGTCCCTTTGGACGAGAAGGTGAGCAAAACCAAGAGACTCTCCTTCCCTTCACACAAAATATTTTGAGTTTGTGTCCAGGATAGCACAATTTACTCCCTTCCACGCCGGCTAGGCGGGTGAATGAAGGCTGAGAACAGCTGAGCTTTCTGCATCCTGGTCCCTTTGGCCAATATTTGGCCCCTCAGACAAAGTTTAGAGGGGCTGTCCTCAGCTGCTAGTTTGGACCATGCCACTGCTCAGCCCCCCAGACATGGAGTGACATAGAAATGGGAAATTCTGACTCCTGAGAGCATTTTCCAGTCTTGCAGGTTGATCGCTAGTGCTAAAGTTCAAACTCCCTTGTAATTTCTCTCCATCTGCTCCTCTTTGTTTTCAAGATGAGGTTTTATGCCCGAGCTCATTTTACAGGTCTGTCCTTACTCCTAATTAAGCTAATGGTAAAACTCCCTCCAAGAGAAACCTGTCCTGCATTTAGAGGCATCCAATGATTGGTAGAAGGTTTAGTTACAACCATGATATTGTTTGCTATAAATGAGAAAATTATTTTAAAAAAGGGAAGATAAACTCTCTAGTTAAGACAGCTCTCCTTTGAAATTTATTCTTAAATCAATAAACAAAATTGAATTTGTTCCTGTTTCTAAATACGTATCTCACATAACAATAAAACCCACAAACATTCATATATATGGCAATTCAAGCACTGCTTTTGTAAAGTTTATTTAAGAAGCTCCAAAAAAAACCTGAAGATAATCCCACTTGGACCAAAGACACACTTTGGATGAAATAAAAACACAACCACAGTAGTTACAGCCTAGGAGTGACTGGGCTACAATAAAGTATAGTCACAACTAAATTATGTCTTGGACTGAAGAAGATACATAGAATTAATTGGATGTAGGCCCTTTAACCTTTTTGCAGGAAGCAAACTTCAGATCTCATAATTTTTGTGAAGATGAGCTTTCTGTGCTTCCAGTAATATTTCTGGGTTTTGAAAGGATCCTGACTTTCCTTTCAGATTGTTTTGATGAGATTGGCTATACATAATATTTTAATCATGCCAGTTGAGCAGAGGTAAGAGAGGATAAAGGAGGGTGGAAGTTTGATTGCCTTATTCAAAGGATTCAAGTACCCTGCCGTTGTTTTCTGTGCTCTGCTGCTGATTTTTGAGGTACGTACTTTGTTGCTAGACATTTTCATGCAGGTGAAACATTCTGGTAGAAAGGGAAGTCAGCTGATGATTCAAGTATCTCAACTTAAAAAGAAGAACTAACGTATTGGGAAGAGAATGTGGAGGCAAGAGTGTTTTACAGCATACACAAATTCAAGAAAATGTAATTCCTCTCTTAGTTTCACCACCTTTCATTGCCATTATCTGTGTCTAAAATAAGGTCCTGAGTTAAGCTTTGTGCTTTTAAAATACATAGATGATACGATTCCTCCCTCTAATGGGTATCTGTTTTTTAGGAAACAGTTTTAATTTTATTGCCAAACTAGTGCTGAGTTCACTGAGAGTAAAACCTTAATTCAGGCTGACAAACCCACACCCACAGTTTAAAAAGTAGTGAGTGGGTTTGTGTGTCCTACTTCTATTGTATAAAACTTTTTCTCAAAGGGCCTCAAAATGAGGTTCTTCAAAGGGTATAATGAAACATCAGGAATGGATTGTGATGCTAAATCTGGCTCTGAAGTGTTCTGGAGGAACATGAACTGCTCCTGATGTGCGGTTTACACCTGTCTAAAGTCATGAAAGATGCCTTCCCTTGTTCGATCCAAACTAGTCATACAGTCTATCTTGCAAGAGTTTTTCAGGAGGCAATAATGGTGAGAAAAGTGGGAACAAACAGCTGAAGAGCTGATAATTGTATAAGTTGCCACCACCATTTCTTCACTGAGGATCTGGCCATGGTCAAAGAGAGTTAAAGTACATCTTATATCCTGGTAACTGGAGTGGGCTAAGGGAATATACATACTTATTATGTATAAGTTATCTGAAGAGCCAAGATTTAACAGCCACAGGCCATTAAACCTGAAATCCTGCAGAAAAAGCGACTGCAGGCAGGGGAACCACCACACGCTCACCAGTGGCCTGGATAAACATTTGCTATTAATTTCCTCTTAGTGCAGATGCAGCTTCATCCTAACAGCTGACATTTTATGAAGGATCAGATTTTGTTTCCTTGTAAAAAGAATTAGAGGAATGCTTAAAAGCCAAAACAAATCTGAGAACTGAAGGGTGATGACATCTAACAGGTCTGCAGAAAAACATTACTGCTAGGCTCAGGCACTCCTAACACTGTGTATAGGAAAGGAGGAAAATATTATTTTGGTTTTTGTCTCATCACCCCCCTCCCATGGGCAGATGTGGCACTGAAGGACAGTCTGGACCTGCTCAACCTGCTGAACATGGTGCCTCAGGCTGCCTGACCTGCAACAGCCACACCAACAGTGACTACAGTGACACAGAGGGTGAGTTGAGCGCCGACATTGATGGTGAGGCAGAGGATAGCTACGACCAGCCCAGGCTGGCCTGCTCCTCTAAGCCAGCACCAATGTCCCCAAACCATGACCTGACCAAACAGGTGGGTCACCCCAGATTGGTATGAGGGACTAGTGAGGCAGAGGCGGGTTGCCACAGTGCTCGGCTCAGGGGATAAGTCCCTGTGACACAGGCAGGGTGTCGTCTCTGGCTGCTGCAGGGTCACAGGACAGGTAAGGTTGGGAGGGACCATTGTGGGTTGTCTGAAAATTCTGAAAATTCTCTGCCCACCTCTCCAGAGGGCTCTGCACAGTTCTGGGGATATCATCCCAAATTTCCTCTCAGCTTTGTGTCATCAGCAAACTTGCTGGGGATGCATCTGTCCCTTCATCCAAGTAATTGATGAATAAGCTAAACAATACTGGGCCCAGTATTGAACACTGGGGGACACCATGAGGTGTTTCATCCATTCTGGATGGCCGCCAGAATGAGGTGCTTCATCAGCTTTTCAGGGGCTGAGGTGAGCCTGACTAGCTAGTAGTTCTCTGGATTCTCCTTCTTGCCCTTTTTGAAGACTGGGGTGAGATTGGCTTTGTTCCAGTCCTTAGGCACCTCTTGGGATCACAATATTCTTGAAGGTTAGTGCAGGTTCTATGCAAACATTCAGTCTTTTACTAGCTGTCAATGGTTGCTTGTAAGTGAAGTCAACAAGATGTTTACTGTATAGTTGGATGGTTTATTTGAATGTATTTTGATGTATCATCTTTGAATGAAGATATTAATGATGTGACAAAAAATCCCGAAAAAATACTGTCAATAGGATCTACAGTTAAAATCATGTACTAACAGGCTAAATCCCAAAAGTAACTGCACGAGATGTAATAATATAAAATTTTGCTGCAAAAATAAAAACCAAGAAAACCAGTAAATCTCTAAATCTACTCAACTTTTAAAACCTAGATTAGGTTGTAAAGATCTAATTATCTCTAATTATTATAGCTACAAATCAAAACTATTTTTGAGTTTTAAACATTCTTCTAAGCACAGATGATGTTAAGTTATCAAAATATTATTTCTGTTTCACTTAAATCCCATTCATTAAATACCCCAAGTGACAATGCAAGATTTGCTATTAGGAAGAATAATAAAGGAAAAATATTAACTATAATTACCACTGTGGGATGGATTAGAAGAATTTATTTTTTTTAAAAATAATAATTCAAATGATAAATTTTGTTGACTTTTAAATTATGACTGTAGAGAATATACGCAGACAAATTAAAAGACAAATTACAGCCTTAATCAAAAGTATATTAGCAAACATGTGAAGTTAAGACACAGAAGTCAGAAAATACCAGAATTAATGTTACCTCTGAAATCTCAACTTGGTTACTTTGGGTGTTATGAGAGGCCCATAAGTACTAATTAGAGATCTACATGTTAATCCCATTACTTCTTCTCTTCCTCTTTCAGTATATAGACTGGTTCATGTTCAGTTAATGAGTAAACAGTATTTAATTTTTTTTTTTATATTCATCATTTGACCCTGAGTCTTCTCCCTTCTGCCAGTTCATGTACTGAATTCAGCATTATTACTACTCTCTAGACTTTTCTGCAACCTTCAGTGCTCTGCTGTCTTTGAGTTTCACAAGATAAAAAGACCAACAGATGAGATATGACATTGAGATATGCAGCCGCCCAACAGATGAGATATGGCATTAAGCTGACTCCACAGGTGGGATACATGGCAAGACAGAATTGTTTGCTGGATTTGAGCACCTAGATTCTGCTAGTTAGAGTTTGACTTTGCCCGACAGGGAGGCATATTTTATGTGGGAGTTGACTGTGAGTGCTCAGCCCTTCTTCAAGTCAGAGATCCCACAGTATCTAGTCAGGGACCCAGAAAATGAAGCTGTACAATTTAAACAATGGTTTAAATTTCTTGCCTAGCTTTGCATAGGAGCTGAACAGCAGAAATACAGCTAGCTCTCAAGGACCATGGTGAAACCATCCTCCCTCTTCCAGCGGGAGAAGCTGTGAGCTGTAACCATCTTCTATTACCTTCCCTGGTGTGATACCTGCAGTCCAAGTCATACTCCGGAATGGCAGTGCTGCAGTGCATTATCACTGCGCCTGAATCCCCTTTTGTTTTTGTGCTATTATAAGATGTCCATATCCCACGGGCAGCAGCCTCCCTTTGTTACATCCCATCTATCATCAGTGCCGTCCATTTCGTGCCCGGCAGGAGGGAGAAGTACGTGATCATGCTATTAAAGATAATGCCTATGCAAAAAAGGGTTGAATCCAGGCTGGAGAGGCAATTTGATTCTGGCACTCCCTCAAATTTGATTGCAACTGCAAGATTCTTTTCACACAGTTGAGGTGTGTAATTTCCCATATTTGAGAGGAGGGGGAAAAAAGTAGACTGCCAAAATAGGCATTTCATTATACAGGGTGACAGTGACTCCCAGGAGAGCCAGCAGTGTTGAGTCTCTGTTGGACACTGAAAGCTCTGTTACTTCAGTTAATAGAGTGGCAGCATTAATAATCACTAGATACCAGTGTCTTGCTGAAAGCACTGAGAGGTTTGTTTCCTATGAGGCAGGCTGGAACGTTAGTGGGTCTTGCAGGATTTCAGGGGAGGAAGGGATGTGCAAAGCCACTAAACCATGTTTTCTGATCCAAATACAAGAGGGAAGTTTGATGTCCTATTTTTTTAGATGCAACCAGTTTCACTGTGCCAAATGCAACCAGGACAGCAGTACTTCACTACTCCTAACTGCTTTTCCCCGCCATACACCATTTCCTTCAGATTTCCCTATTGCTGGGGAAGTCCCAGTGTTCTTGCTCTGTCCTTCTTAGTCCTCCCTCAGACCTTCTTCTTTCAATAGTCAACAACAATTCAAGGTCTCCTTTTTTCACTGGTAACCGTCATTTTAATGCCAAAATTCAAATATATTTTCTCAAGCATTAAGAAAAGGAGTAACCACGGGGTATTAACATGGAAAAGGCAGATATTTTTCCATGGTCTTGTTCTAGGCAGTAGGTGAACTCTTTTGGCTGAAATTTTCCAAAGAAGATTTTTCAAGCTCAGACAGGTGTCTGACATGTAAGTGTTCAACATAGTCTTCAGAAGTTTTGTGACACTGGGACCCTAAAATGGAAAGAATCTCATGTAATCTCAATAACGGATGTACATTGTACATAATTCCACTCCCCAATGAAGTATTCACTGCACCAAGCCTGTCTGAGTTCAAGCAATGTTTGGACACACTTTCAGGCACATGGCGTCATTTTTGGGATGTCCTGCTCACGCCCAGGAGTTGGACTTGATGATCCTGATGGGTCCCTTCGAACTCAGCATATTCTGTTGATTCTATCATAATTCAGATTCACATTTATCCAGTTTTATAATGATTTAAATCCACAGAAATACAAGATGATGGGAACTGTAGAATAGCCATTATATCTGACAGGTAGGGATATCAGTCAGTGATGACATATGATATTTATGCAGAAATTTCATGTTCATGAGTGAGAATAATATGTCTGCTTAAGAAATTCCTGTAGTTATTTGTTTGAATCCCATAAACATTTTCAAGAGAGATTTTAGATCTAGACTTAACTTTGCAGATACAAACTTCAACATCATCCCAGAGGCAGGAAAATCCGTTGTCATGCCTGTAAATAGCATCTGTTGATGCCATTTATTTCCTGAATAAGTAGTTTGGTAAGAAAGAAAAACATAGGCTAGTAATGGATTTTTCTCTGTTTTAATCTCAATCACACTATAGTCAATAGCACTTAAAACTGAGATGAAAACCTGGTTTACAAGTAAGAAGAGCTCAATTTTGTATCAAGTGTGGATAAAAAAAGCTTTTAAATTGGTTGAAGTCACTCAAGTCATCAAACACAGCGTATCAGCATTTCTCATCCTCACTCATTAAAACACTTTCTCTAAGGTGAGTCTGAGAACAGACTTTCTGAGTATATTTGCAGAACTTCACATAGGCCTATCTATTGGCTGCCCCTACATAATGGGAACATTCTGCCTTCTAGAAATGTAATTGCCTTAGACCATGACTTCTTCAGACTCATAGTGACAATCAAACTCTGTACGCCAGTTAAGCAGCAATAGTGGCTCATGTATGGCCTTAGCCAGTGGCAAATATGAGGACTTTTCCCACCCTGAAAGAGTGTTACCTAAGATAAAGTTCCTTGCTTGGGATCATGAACCTATGGTACATTGCCAATTATTTTGACTTGGCAGAGGTTAAGAGGCTTTATAAACCAAGTTACTTTTTGAATCCAAGGCCATTGTTCACTTATATTCCTGGTATGTGTATATACATATATATTTATATACCTTCTACATGGTAGTCTCACCAGCCTTTAAAACATTGCTCCAAAAGATAGGCTTTCTATGATAAATCAACGTGAGAACTTTGGAAAATCCTAAATAATGCCTCTGAAATTATGGGTATCTCATCTATCTCTCTGTAGATGAAAAAGAGTCTACTAATGACTTTCACCTGATAGTTTTTTTTCTGTTGACTTGAAGATTGTGGGAGTGGCAGCATAGTTAAAGTTGGAAATTCCCACCCATTTTTCCACTGTCTCTCCCAGTAGACCAACAGATGTTCCTCATTAACTTCTAGCAGATAGATTTCTTGTTGATAACTCTGGGTATTTTTTTATTGCATGGAGGAAGCTGGTAAGTGACTTGCTATGAAATGGTTTTCTTTCAAAAAACATCTCCATGCCCCAGGAGTTTTCATAGAATTCCTGGAAAATACTGTCACTTCAAAGCATAGTGATAAGTCTTGTTGGTTGAGTCTTCAGGAGGATATTGCAAATCTAAAATTAAATATAGAATATCAAGTAGTTTCTTGATTAATCCATCTTCAATCTTCATGTGTCTGAACATCTCCTTGATTTTATTAACTGTTAGAAGCCAGGAAGCCTCCCATGCAAAATTATTTGAAATTTTAGTGCATTGAGGACTTTGCAAAATAAAATTTACTGGCTCGCTTTCTCCTGCAGTTACATCAGGCGGGTGTTACTACAGGAGATTTTTTTTTTTCTTGAAACAGCTCCTGCACACAGTCTTCTCAGTGTGTCTATAATCCCAGCTGTGATTGTGCATTTTTGGCAATTTTCTTGACAGTGAAAATTTGTTAATTCTTAACCAAAAATGGAATTCTGAAGGAAATAATTAAAAATGTTTTCTCCTGAAACCTTTTGTAAAATTACACACGTTTTTGTAGTAAAATTTAATGTGCTCTGTCTACAGTAATGGTGGATCACAATGAAGGACCTGCTGGTAGATAAAAGGCTGCTGTTACATTTACTGCACCTATTTAGCTTGCATACTGTTCATCTGCCTCATATCTTACATGTAAAGAATCCTGGTGGTATTTGGGCTTCTGTGCTTTATGGAGACACATAAACTATTAATGCTAATGCTTACCTTCCAACTTCCTTCCAGAGCTGTATATTTTCACTGTACCAAGAGAGATGCCATCATCTCCTGGCAGTTTAAATTATTTTCAGGGTAACAGAGTCAGTCCTTTGGCCAATTAATAAAATCACACTATTGACAAATGGCCAAGGAAACGATAATATTTGATGCCAAATTACTACCCAAACCACCACAAACAAGAAATTATAGTGAATCCCCTAGTAAAATATAAACATGTGCCCACATGAGGACACACCACTGGAAGTCACAGGTTCACAGGTTATTCTGAGTTGGAAGAGACCCACAGGATCATCTAGTCCAACTCCCAAGTGAACGCCCACCCAGGGATCAGGTCTTTGGTGTTTGAGGGGTTGAGGACATGGCTGATCTTCTGTGTCTATGTAATTATCAATGAATGTGCAAAATGAACATTATGGGTGATTTGAACCCATTGCTGACAAAGTGTGCACATTCCTCAGTTAGACAAGGGACATGTCAACAACCAGTGAGCATTGAAGCAAAGTGACTGTCAGCTCTAACACGAGAGATTTTTTGTGCACAAGCATCCTGTAGACAAGAAGAGTTGTCTCAGCAAATATTTGGTGTGACTCCTCAAATAATTTGCGTCCTTGTTATGTCACATTCTCCTGCTTTGGGTATACTGCTTTAGGTTTTCAATGCTCTCCGTGCCCAGGGCTTCCAGCTAAAGGATTCTCTGCTTTCTGTCATAGGTAGCCACACTCTTGGTACCTAGGCAGTTGCACAGCAAACATAAGTGATAACAACCTGTAACAGGTTAAAAAATTCCTTGGTTTTAGTGGAACACAGCTCACGTCTACTGATATAGAGCTACTCCATGTCATTTGCCAGATAGGGGAAAACGTTCCTCAAGAAGCTCATAAATCCCTCATTTCCTCAAAGTATCTTAACCCATGATAGGTCCCTGCCTTCTGAAACCTGGGAGAAAACAATTTGCTGAAAGGCAACTGTCTGTGGGGATCATTTAGCGGTGGTTACCACCTCGGGCATTCTGGAAAGGTTCTGCTACACGAGGTGCATTTCAGAGGTCTGTGTGCTAAACGAGTCCTGCATCCCTACGTTGTAGCTCTGGGAATGCTAGGCAGGTAATTAAGAAATCACACAGCACAGGTGTGCCAGGTGAAGTTTGGTTGCTTGCTTTTGATCTAAATTGAGATGCTCTGGGGATTTAACTTCTTAAACAAAAAGGACATAAATAAATAATCAGGATTTTTTTTTTTAAAGTTGGAACATGCAGGCTATAAAATTGTGTCTTGGATGTACACAAGTAGGCAATGTTAGAAGATTGTTTAAGGCTAGGACTTTGTTTTAAAAGCGGGTGTTGTTTTCATTAACTTGGGTCTGATTATTTTTTTCACTGGGGATTTCCCCACTGATATAAACAGGAATAGTGTTTGGTTTTGGGAATTAACTCAGGAGCAAGTTATGAAAGTGTTTTTAAAATAGACCTCAAAAAGCCAACAAACCAAACCAAAAGCTAGAATTTTAATTATAACATGGGAGTCACTCAAAGCATTTCTTTTTAATATTCATAATTGAAAATGAGACAGCTTTAAATTCTGTAATGAGTCCTTCAGCATACCACACTCTAGTTGGACCATTATTTCATAGCTGCAAGCCAAGAAACAGGCTGACAATCAATTCTTAAATTATTCTAAGCCCACACAATAACCTCTTGCCACAAAGTTTCGGCATGGTGCCTATTTTGTTACCATGTGGGTGGGTGAGATTGGGATAAACAAGAACAAAACTGCCCACTTTTGATTTTTCATCTTCACTGGAGTTCAGTCTTGCACAGATAGTTTCTGTAAGTTTGACACATTTCAATGGCTCTCTCTGTTTTCATAACTTCCTGATAAACCTGAGACAAAAGACAACATGAAGACAGGTCTTCTTTTAGATTTGAGTTTGAATCAAAAACCGAAGTGCCAGGAAATGAGTATCACACTAAAAGGTTTATCCTGGTTCTTTGGTCTTCTGAAGTAGGAAAGCTTTCATATACTTTCTCCAAACAAATTGGGTGGCTATCTCTGATCTATCAGAGTGCCCTTAAATTACTTCTTTTGATACCTTGGGGAAGAAAGATACTGCAGGTGATGTCATAGGGCTCCTTCCAGACCCACCGTGTGATGCCGACTCTTCTTTGGAAAGCCAGTTGCAAGGGAGGGCATCTACAGCGTGGGTCTGGCAGGGAGCTGATACAAAGTGAGGGCAAAGGCAGGAGCAGCACTCTTGCAACACTGCAAGCATGCTATAGACAATTTCCAAATGTTCATTTTATCCTTGCTTTTTCATAAAGCAACAGACCAATTCACATTATGGGTTGGAAGGTCTCTTCATTGAGACGTTCATAGTGAGTGTGATTTACGTGAAGTACAGTGCTGGGGGAAAGCTGAGATTGCAGGGTAGTTGTGTAGTATTCAGTTTTAGAGAAATGCCTAAGGACATAGGAATGGATGGAGAAATTTGTCTGGAACTCAGAAATCAGAATTGAATGTAGATACTGGTCTTGCAAAGCCTGGATTCTGGTTTGGGTCAGATAAAGAGAAAAACTGAAGAACCAGAGACCTGCTGAAAAAAAATTCTTCCTCTTTTTTGGGTAAAGTTTGACCACTGCTTTAACACACCTCCAGCAAGAGTAAAACAAGATGTTAAGTTCTTTGCTGTGTAGTGTCATGAGGGGATAATCCATCCACATACCCTACAAATAAGTTGTCTGATTTGTTTTCTGCTGAAATGTCCTCTAATGTCACCTATTAGCCTTATCATAAGAACAAGATTCTTCTGTCACTTTTATTCTTAGGAAGTCTGGAGCATGAAGAGGCATTTCTTCCACATCCTTCATTCTATAACTTGCTCCTCTTCTTAGGCTTTGTCTAATATCTGGAGACCAAAAATCAAATATTTTTATTTATGTGTTCTTCAAAACTTAATTTATGAAAGTTAAAAAAGTTCCCCCCCCCCAATATTATCTAGAATGAAACTTACTTTTCCTTACCAGCTGTAGTGAAGAGAAATTCATATATTCTCCTCCTTCAGTCAGCAGAGTCCAGAATTTACCTTTCCTCCATTTTCACTGCTCACAGGTATTTATCACATGACTTTTCCCCTCTGATAACATTATGAGTAAATTGAAATGAAAAGGCAGTGTTCTTTTAGCTAAACACCTCAAGTTTGTATTTCTCCACAGATGATGAACTCTCCTCACTGAGCTGTTGGATTGTGTCACAAGAACTCAAGACCTTCTGTTGTTTTGACTTTGAGGAGATCTGGAATATTAAAGATTACTTGGTAGTAATGGGGAAATATGGACTCTGAGTAAACAGCCTGTACTTCACTGCTGTCCCAGGCATGAGGCCCTCCAGCAGCGCTGCAGGATCCACCTGCTCTATTCTAATGAGGGAACAGGTGGACAACATTAGAACAGTTCTCAGGTATGAAGACACTCTTCTCCTCCCAGAGCTGAAGGAGCTGCTTTCTTTAAAGCAGACTAAAAATGTATAATATATAAAATGTACAATATATAAAAAAAACCCTACTAAAATTTCTTCCCCTCTCTGAGTAACAATAAAAGAATCTTATGAAACCACTTATAAGACCTCAGAAAAATGAGTTGACTTGGGCACACTGGAGAGGAATTTGACCCATCTGTGAGTGTTATAAGCCTATTTAAAGAGATAGTGCTGATTATTCCACCATGGCTCTTTTCATGATCCAAATTAGAGGGATTCAAGGTTGCTCAGGACTGGAGCTGCAGGGAGTAGCTGTGCTATGGCTAGTGAAGACTCTCAACAAGCCATGTAAATGCAGACCCAATGATGAGCTACAATGCTCCCAGGTATGTTACAGCCTGGATATATGGACACAAAAGGCAGAGATCACCAGAAAGGCAATACAATTCCTTATTGTTGCCTCCTCCTGTTAGGAGAAGGGTAAAGTAGATGCTTAAACACGCAAAGGTGATGCATGTTGCAATTGACTCATTCACAAAAATGGGCAGCCAGAGAGTTTGGTTTATCAGCTTTTTCAGAATGAAATGCAGGGATAGGCAGAGTTCCCAGGAGTTCATTGCTTAGGGTCATGGATGGAAGACTCCCAGAAATGACACAATCAAAGTCAATAATTGCTTTCACTGCTCAGCTCAGAGGGTGAAGCCAGATATCATCTTTGGATCAAACTCATACCAAGATCCTTTACATGCTCACATCAGTCTGTTGCTGCAGTGGCAGCGTATTAATTGCCAGAAAATTTTCATCTCTTGTCCTGCCTAAACAGAGAGAGCTTAAGCCCTGCCAAACACAGTGGGGACTCTGCTTGGTTTCAATGGACTTGTGGTCTCTTACACCATTAATATGCTCAGCAGTTGGAGGGAATTAGTCTCCCATTTTACAGATATCAAATAGAATCTCAAAGAGCTTCATTCCTCCATTACAGCACTAATCCAAGGCACTGTTCTCACAAATCAGAAGTCTGTTCTGAGGATTGCATAGGCTGCATCTGAGTTTAAAACTTACTTAAGTATCGTATTTATAGTATATGAAATGAAGAGACTGACACTAGGATCCTTAACATTTGTATACATATATGAATGTTACTGTTTGCAAAAATATTTGTGCAGTATGAAACATTAAAGAAACCCATGTAATTGTTTTAAAAATGTAAAAATTGATCTTTTGATGTTTTAATGCATAGCTGAGTTTTTGCTTTTAAGTAGGTACTATCACTAGTATGCTCCTTTTCTTTATTACTTGGGCAAGTTTGACATTTGATTAAAAAGAAAACAAATAAACAAAAGTACCAAACAAAACGCACAACAAACCTGTTGCTGACTTATGGCCAGATCTCCCCTAGGTAAAAGACTTATTTTCTTCTGTTTTGAAAATGAAATCTTAATCTAATTAAATCTTGGAGGAAAAGAGTTCTAGTGTTTTCTGTAGGTAAAAGGATTTACTTAATGTACTTTGTTTATGTTACTGTTTTTACAGTAAGTAATAAAATTTATTAGGGCTATTATCCATTTATAAAATCTGTTTAACAATGACTTTTTAATGAAGTATAAGCTTCTCTGGACATAGGCTGAGAAAATACTGTATTACAATAACACAGGCTTTGTCAACAGGTCTCTGAAACATGGGAACATACATTGATCTCAGTCCAGGATATATGGCTATTGATTTTGGTTGCAGACCAAGAATTGCATCTTGTATTTATTTGTTTCTATGCTGTAATTTCCCTGCTTCCTCCATCAAAATGTTTCTCTTGTCCCACCACTTTCTGATGTATGTGGACCTGCTTGGGCTTGTACTCAAGAGGGCTTTCTTAACTACAGATTCCTTTTAGTGTCCACAGCTCTACAGCCTGGCAGAAGAGCCCTATGAAAGTTCTAATACACAGAGCAGGTGTTTGGAGGAGTTTGGAGATAAAAGCTTAAGTATTTGAAATTACATGCAGAAAAGGCTGAAAGCAGATGCAGGCTCCTATGGACTGAATCAGAGTAGACCTTGGTAATCCACATGGAAAAAGACAAGAGCACAAACAGCAGAGGTCACATCTGAGAGGTTATATCTTCTTGGCCATTAGTGTGTTGGGTAGAAAGAAAGCACAGTGCTCACCGTGCTTGTTGGGGCGTCCAGGTATTGCCACAATTTCCATGCTTCCAGTTTCGAAAACTTAGACTGACAAAGGAGGGGCAACTGTATGAAAAGGGCCAATTGGTACATACCATTTGATTGGATTATTTCTGCCTTTATACACCAAAGAGGGAACCTTGCTGATGCATGACACCATGGCATCTTTGGGTACAGAACCAGACAGTGAAGAGAGAAGTAGCTCTTCCAAGTCTTCTACACCAAGACCTGCAGGCATTCCTATATCCACTACTGTCTTCGTGGTTTGTTTGCTGAGGAGAGTCTTGAATAGATCATAAATGTCATTGCATCCCCTTGGACCAGACATCTGTTTTAGATGACCTCTAGACACATTTACAAGTACTTTTAAACTTTTTCAAGCATAAATCTTTCTGTTAGGATATTACTTATTGGCTATGTTTTGCAATTCTTTTATAACCTATAATAAAACAAGTGGCCTAGATTGTCTACTCAAACAATATAAAGTGACAATCAACAGCATCATATCCTCAGCAGAACACTTATGCCTAGTATGGTTGATCAAAAAAGAATTATGCAGCCCTTTCCACAGAGGGATTGGGAATATAGCAAAGAGTTTTCTGCAGCTGTTAGGTGGAGTACTGTATCTTATAGAGAACTATTACATATATATATATATATAAATAAATTGTCAGCCACTGGGCCTTCGTTAGATTAATGTCCTCTCCTTAACATGAGTGCATAGAAGGTAGACCATGTGATTATCCAGGTATGGTAATTATCCTTCAAAGAGTTGGAAGGCTTTGACGTAACCTCTGTGTCCAAAATGTTCTGATTCCAGCACTCACTAGAGGGAAGAATAAGGACTTGAATCTGCAAGCCTTTCCAATGTGACAGTCTGGTACTTCGGCTTACAAAATCTGACAAAGGTGTAAATGACAGTAACCTTTATAAGCACTAAAATGACTTTGCAGATTTTAGGATTTTTTCTGATAAATAAATTCTCTGATGCACTGTACTAACATGCAGAGACACGCATGAACTATTGCAAGTACTCCAATTTATAAATGCTTCACAACAGGTCACAACAAGTTAGAATCATCTTTTAAGTATTTTAAAATTATTTTTACATGTCTTTACAGCATGTTATATAGTACATCTTATAATACAGTAATTTCTCTGATGCATAATAATTATTATTCTCCAGCAGTATCTACACAGCAGTGACACTTGACTGGGAATGTGAGGACTGAATTGGCCTCACACCAGCTCGCCCATGGAGGAGAGCCCACATTTATACATCTCCATTCCAGAGCTCTTAGGCAAAGAGAGCAGATATGCAGCATCCTATAATCCTGCAATTCTTTCAGTTATTTTGTTTTGAACAGATATCCACGTTGCTTTTTCTACATTATTAACATTTTAACTTGCATTATTTGTTTTAGGTTGAAATAGATGTTCTTGCCAAGAAGGGAGTCACCTGGTTCATTAGTTGAATGGAGACACATTTTTTTTGTCCAGGTCCTCGCACCCATCATGGAAGATAAGTTCATGGATGGTTAGTTTATGCTTGGGTTTTTTTGGGGAGAATTATGACATGTATTAATTGTATCAGGTTATGAAGTTCTTCAGATATTTTCCTATAAAAGGAGCTGTTAGGACTCTTGAGGGCACTTTCTGGTCCAGCCCAACCTCCCGCTCCATCCTGCCCATGGCCCAGTAGCTCCAGTTGAGTTTAGCCTGGAGTTGTCAGACCTTGTCCCAACAATGCCATAGGAATGAGGTCTCCTATTTTTCCTCTGGCTCTGCCTCCTTCTGCTCCTGGCTAGACTCCTTGGATGACACCTGGACCTGGTGCATGTCTTGGTGTATTGGGAGCGGCCGATGGACCCTGTTACTAACCTCTGGCTCTGTCCACACATCAACCCAGTTGGGATTGGTATCACAGATGAGGGATGGGATTGTGTTAGGTTCTGCTCACCTCCACAGCCCCAGCAGCGCAGAGGCATCCAGATTCTATGCAGTTTTTTTGTATGAACTGTCTTTTCCTATTTCTATAAAGAGCAGCAAGCACAATGATGAAGTGCAGTCAGTAACGTTATACTTGTTTTCCAAGTTTTGTAGGGACACAAAGCTTCTTCCCCAAACACAGACAGCTATCTTTTCCCCAGCCCCTCCCAGATGTGTGCCTCCTTTGTGTACTTTTAGGTCTAGCTTGTATTACTAGTTGCTCTGAGGCTCATCAGATTTTGTTATGTGATTCAAGTGGAGTTTTGCCAAGAAGAAACCTTAACTTTTAGTTTCTAATCATCAATAAGAACAGGTCTGGCAGGAAAACTGTGAATCAGTTGATCTGAGTTCTTATCCAATAAGAATATGTTTTTTAATATGAAGTCATACCAAATCCAGACACCTTTTTCTTCTCTTCCTTCTTTTTTTTTTTTTTTTGCACAATACTCCTTCCCAGCAGCCAGCAAAGACTCCCTTCGTACAGTGGAGGTACTATGAACTAATGTTAGTGTCAAAACTCATTGTATATATCCAAGGAGAAAAATGTTAAGTTTTCAAGATCAATGAAGATCATCTGCTTTCATGATGCATTGTTCTCACTAACAGTGATGTACGGGAAGCACCTGAGAGTCAATCTGGAAACTTCTTTGGCCAGGACAAAACAATATCTCTTGGTTGTTGATGCATGGTCTGGCAGCTGTTGCTGCTAATCTGGTTATCAGGGCCTGCAGGTGTATCTGTATTTACACAACTGGCTTCTAAGGACCTACATTTATCAAGTCGTGATTTATACTCTACAGATTGCTTGGGTTTTTAACTTTTAAAAAAAATATTTTTTATTGAACACTGAGGATGAGAAAGAATGAGGGAAGCCTAGTCTTATTTTCATGTAAGTTCAAGGTTTATTAAATTCCCCTGCATCAGTTTACATTCCTAGATGTTTCCCTGTCTTTGCTGAGATGAATCGCTGGCAGCAGTGAGGTTTAGGTACCACGCACAGCTGTATGACCCATTGGAACATAGTGCTGCACTGGGTCTGTGCCTTGGGCAGCTGCTGGATGCTGGGAGAGAGGATTTGTTATTTGGGTGCTACAGCTTATGAATTTGTAGCTCCTGCCTTCATGACCTGATATGGTGTCTCCTCCTGGCATTGCCCTGCACCAGGAACTGGTATGGGGATTGCTGCTGCCAGAATAGACATGCTCACTGCAGTGCCATCAGGTTGCACCCAGATAGATGCACTTCCTGGCTTTCATTTCATGCTTTTCTCCCCTAGATCATAGGAAAGGCAAGGGTGGGTCTGGCAGACAGTGCCCTGGGCAATGACTTCTTTGAGGAGTCTGCAGGGTATACTAATGAGCACACATCTTGTGTTATACTGGGATAAAGAATAAAGTTACTGCATGCCCTTTCAAATGTCACTAAGTTTTCAGTAGCAAAGTAACTCTCAGAACTACTGTATTTTGGGTTTAGCAGGCATAATTTTGGATCTGTTGTCCTCATGAATAATGAGGACAACATAATATAATGAATTATCTGCCTCAAGGCATCTTGCTTCAGCCCTAAATTGAGATATGAAAGTCTGGTTCTGGCAAAACTTCTACCAACTTCATTAGGTACCTACCAGCCCCACAAATCACTTAAGCTAATGACTGGAGAAATGGTGTCTCTTGGAATATCAGAGCCATTCTATGATGTAGTTACATGTGTAATGTAAAATTATTCTCCAAAGACACTGCAATTTTATTGGTAGTATTTTTAAAGATTTTTTTTGTTGATAACATCAATTGCCCTGTCATGTGACCAAACACTTCTTAATAGGTAACTCTTTCATGTAAAAGAGTTAATATTTTTATTCATCTTATTTTAAGTGACATATAGATAGTTTCATGAGAGAATATACTCATAGTTTGCAGAAGAATAAGACTAGGATTTTTCTAATTCCCACTAGTCCTCCGAAGTTTTCTCTTTTTCGCTTTTTGAATTTGTCACTGAAGGTCCTGTCACTTTGACTTTGAGCAGGCCATTAGTGGTGACTCTTCCAAAAGTAAATGTTCATAAAAATGAACTAAGGAGAGCCAAGTACATCAAGCAGAAATATTGCAGTGGGTGTTAGAATCCATCCCCATTCATGACTTTGTTCTTTTTGGTAGCATTTAGTTTAAGTCAGGAATTCTGTCAATAATTATTTGCTTCCACAGTATTCCAATTTATCCATGGCTGCACATTGTAGATGTAAAGAGAATTATTGATTATTTCAGTGATGGAACAAAACCTTTTAAGTTATTTTGCTTGTATTTTCTGGTGAGGTTCCCAGGTCCAGCCCACTGGAGATCTCAAAACAACCTTGTGGCTGCTTAGTGAGGTGGAGACATACGTCCTTCTTGATCCTGATCAAAAGGGCAGCTGTCTGAACCTTGATGCTCAAGGAGCACAGTCCTCTGCATCAGATGGGGCTGCTCCTGTAAGAAGGACTAACTCTGTTGCTACTTAATCTTCCTCTTGATGATGGCTCTGATTAACCATCTTCCTGCAGTATGGAGATCAGTAATGAGGAAACGCAGAGGATTGTTTAGGAAAGTAATTGTTCTCCAAATGTCCTGCCTTTTGGGGACCACGCAGATTTCTCTGTTGTAACCTGTGAAGAACAAGGATGTGGTAACCTTGCTAATTTTTGTTTTACAGTGCTGGGAGGTACAGGTAGAGGTTGAATGAGTACCTGTTTTGAAGGCTGTTGTGTGTGTGTCACAGTGTGACTGCCCTTCAATGCGGCATAATTGCAGGGGAAATACTCTTGGAAGTATTTCTGGGCAGGGAACAACAATAATTGCTTGATGAGCTGCTTGGGATATGGTTTTACTTCAGCCATTTGTCCCTGAGCTGTGGCTCTGTTCCAGGACAATGATAGCAGGTCAACGACTGTCACCTAGCAGAAACTTACTGTAAGTGAGGGGAGTAACACCATGCTGGACTGTATATGGGCAGGCATGATTCTCCTTGAATCCCTGGGTCTAAGGAATAGCTAGAGCTGGGCACCTCCAAAGGACAATGAAGAGGTGACCTGGAAGACCTACTGAAGGAACTGCCGCCATTGGGAAGCAGTAGGTGCAGTATTTATTAGAGTAAGGTTGTCTTAACAGGAGCCTATGTTGCTGCTACTGGTATTTGTTGGTGTGTGCGCAGCACGTACTTTAGATTGTTACAAAGCACTTTTTCCACTCATAACCACCATTGTAAAAACAATTAGGGATAGATCAATGCATCCATTTATATATGGGATAGACTTCTACTCCCCAAAATGCTAGCACCAATGAAATGCCTGTAAAAATACAAATCATGTAAATCAGGTAAAAGTACACAAAAGGGGAAAAAAAATCTAGCTCATATTTTATTGTTGCATTGAGCCTCATTTCCACGGTGTAGTTCCCACTTTCAGCTGAAATGGACTACTACTATAAAACATTGCAAACTCTACAAAATTTCACGGGAAAATAAAGGAACATTGTCATCTTATTGTCCTTCACTAACAAAAGTTACCTCCACTGTTTAAATAGTATCCTTGGTCTTTGGCTCCAGGCATTATTTAATAATCTTGAAAACTTCTGTGACCTTTAAGCAATAGTAAACTGTGATTGCTTGACAAATAGGTCAGTGTTTGTATAATAGTTGTGTCTTTGGAGGTACAAAAATATTCATCAGAATGCTTTGACTGACTTCCCCCACCCTTCATTTTGTTGGCAGTTTTCCCACAGCATTGCCCTTTGTTAAACATTATTCCACTTCAAGGGTATTTGCAGGACTAGGAAGCAGGCAGTATATTATGGTCCTTGAAAATACAGGGTGGGGGAGGTTGTATGTCTCTGAGACACTTTCATACATGCACACACATATATGCCATGAGTAGCTGTTAGTGTTGGTAGAAAGTATGTCTTAAAGTCAGTGAAATGATTTGATAACTTGTGTGCTAAGCACCTTGGTGTAGATATGTTGGATTTATTCCTGGTTAACATACACCCTGTTTTAGAGGGATGATAAATTGGTATTTGCTGTTTGAAGGGCATACTTGAAAGCGAGGAACTGAGTTTGAACTTCTGGTTTTATTGTTAGCAATGTTGGTTGCAGGGCCAGTTAAGCAAACATGTGGGCTCCTGCATGCTCCTCAGCAACACTTAAAGGGAAAGTTATATTGACACATTCTCTATTACTTAAGTTTGAATTAGAGTGATCATAAAAGTCAGAAGTGGTCTCAAACAAGAATATTGAAGAATGTAATAACTCTGCTCCATGGCATTTTATATGAGAGTGTCTGTAGTTTCACCATTGACTGCTTAGTGTTACTTGCCTTGGTGATAACTATTTCACACTGCAAAGTGAGCCCCAGTATAACTGCATAAAAATAATGAAATATCAATTTCATTTAAGAAAATTGATTTTTTCTCTAGCAGTGCAATATACAGACATGAATATAAACACAAACACATAAATACATATTATTAAAATACATAATGCTTTGTGGGATGCAAAACTTGGAAAGCAGCTCTACGTTTTTAAATGCACCATTGTAAATATTCTGTGTTTTAGCCTGTCTTATGCTGCCCAGTTGTGTCTGCCAACATGCAGATTTTGCACTCAAAAATTTTACCATACCACCTGCTACAAAAATTGAAATCCTGCTTCTCACAGAGGAATCAGACACAAAGAATTTGCTATATACAAATGTCTTTATCTGCAGCTGATACCATACTTCAAGTCCTACCTGCTTCTTGAGCATCAAATGAACAGAACGGATAAGAAAATCATTTTGGTAACAGTTTTCCAGAAAACAACTAGAAAAGTTTGTTTCAAATAGGGTTATGGACCAGCCCCTAAGCATTATGGTGACCATAATTTTGTGTGCAATTGCCTGACAGACATATCGAGGTTAAGAGCTGAAACACATATTTTGCCTGACTGGTGTGCATTATGGTATATCTGAGGTCAAGGTCTGGTTTAACAATGAGGAAATCTTTCTAGCTTGGGGGAGGTTACATATGCACTTGGCATATTTGAACTAAAGCATCTTTATCTGTTGGCTTTTTTTCCAAAGGCGGAAGCTCTCAACCCTTTCAACTTGAAAAAGAGTAGAAGGAGCCGTTGGCATTTCAGTGCCATCTTTGAGCTGGATCTCGAGGATAAATTCCTGCCCTCTCCTTGGCTTGGACCATTATTTATGCTGTAACTGGGACACACTCTGAAGTAGTTCTGACTCAGTAGTTCTCCATTAATTAATTAGTAATCCTCTATCTGAGAATACTGCCAGGTTACAACAGATACTGATAACTCCTAAGTATTTATTGCATTCAATAAATAGAGGCTTCAAAGAAGCTACACTATAGGGAGGTGTAGGGTTTTTAATTATTTCCAGTGCTAAAGCTGTGAAAGGAAGCTGTAGGGGTTTTATTGTATTTTTTCCTTCCTTTCTCTTTGGAAAATGACTCGTTTTAAAAGATTTATCTTCATTCAATCTTTAATTTTGGGGAAAAAGTGTTATGGTGTCCTCTCCTGGGTTTATGCTTTGGCTGATAGCAGTGGGGTGTTTTGCTTGGCAGCAAAGCAGAACCACCTCTTATCCAAGGCTCAATACACAGAGGGCAAACAAATAGTTCGGTTACTTTTGAGATGAAAAGAGCTGATGATAATGCCATAAAAATTAGAAGGCCAACAATACACTACATTTCAGGGATTGCTACTGTCCTTTGATGGAACCATTTAGCATTGTTTCAGGTCTTTAGGAGTGCAGTCCTAGTTCAGAAACAGGATCCTGATACTGTAAAATCCAGTGAAAGGCTCACTGCAAATGGATCCACACTTAATGATTTTGGAGCAAATTGTATAATTCTTCAGATAATGATCAGGCAATAAATTAAGATCTAAAATAATAAAAAAGAAAAAGTAACTCAGGTAACTGGTCTATTGAAGTTTGGGTATATTAGCACAGGAAAATGAATCCATATATTTACTCCTCAGCAGTGACTTCAAGCTGCAAATTATATATATATTTTAGGCTTCCTCCATCTTAGTATTTAAAGTATAGCAGAATTTTCAGCAATATTACAGTACTAACAAAGTATACAGCAATGTTACAAAACACAGACTTTATTGTAAAAAAATCAGAGAGTGTACAACAGTTTGACAGGGAAAAGAGTTATTTGCAAACAGAAATGTTCTCTTGAGTGTCACTTTATGATAATCTGCAGTCACTGAGGATGTCTACATTTACAAGAAAGTAAGGAAAATAAGATAAAATACATAATAAAGTAAAAAAAAGGGAAATTGTCTTAAGTAGTGGTGTGCTAATTGGAACAAAAAAGAAATTTTATAAAAAAACATTTTTCATCCTCTTCCTCTCCACTGTGATGGCCCTTCATGGTTTCCTACTTTCACACCTCTGCAGTTTCTATTATCTTTTCTCATTCTTTTTTCTTAGTCTTCATCCAAAGCTTCACTCTCTATGATGTCAGTGGAAAAGTGATTTAATTATAAGATAAAATTACATAAGACTTAAATGGCACTTTTACCAAATTAACTGACTTTGAAACAGTGAGAGGATAGCTGGGATGATGTTTAAGGAGGGAGAAGATGGTGTCCTCCCTTCCAAGCTTCAAGTCACAGCGTGTTCTGAAATTAGCAAACCACTTCAGAGCTGATGATGTGTGGCGACCTTGGTGGAGAAACAGGGTTTTTTCAGAAGGAACTCTTGATTCGTCATGTTTAGTACCAACCTGCAGGATTCCAGGAAAATGAGTATTCTATGAAATATCAGTTATGTATAACTTTTATGAGTAACATCTTTAATGTGAATACCACTGCTTCTTAAATCCACTCATACTAATACATAAATATACCTTACATGATCAGTATTTAGCACACAAGATTGCAGAGAACAGCCCAAAAGCTACAGTAACTGGGAGATCAGTGGTAAAAAAGTAAGCTGAAAGGCCAATAGATGCATTAAACTCTGAGCTGTACCTCTAGCATATGTTGAAATCGAAGGGAGCTGAAGATATATACAGTGTCCCACTGATCAAGGTTTTGTCTCCAGCTGTTATTTGGTCCCTTTCCCATAATGTGTAAGAAGTACCTACACCATTATCCTTAAATTGTGTATGATAAGACTTAGCTCTGCACTCCTTCTTGTTAAATGTTCTATCCATGAAGTCTCTCAGAAGTGTAAACCAGACTCGAGAAGAATCTCTTGTGTTGGAGGTGAAATAGGATAACAGCTGGATTTATTTCTTGCATGGGTCATGGAAGCTTCATATGAGCCAGCAGTGTGCCCAGGTGGCTAAGAGGGCCAATGGCATCCTGGCCTGTATTAGGAACAGTGTGGTCAGTCGGACTAGGGAAGTTATTCTTCCCCTGCACTCGGCGCTGGTCAGACCACATCTTAAGTACTGTGTCCAGCTCTGGGCTCTCCAGTTTAAGAAGGATGTTGAACTGCTTGAGAGGGTCCAGAGAAGGGCAACAAGAATGGTGAAAGGACTGGAGAACAAGCCCTATGGGGAGTGACTGCGGGAGCTGGGGTTGTTCAGCCTGGAAAAGAGGAGGCTCAGGAGTGACCTCATTGCTGTTTACAACTACCTGAAGGGAGGTTGTAGTCAAGTGAGTGTGAATCTCTTCTTTCAGGCTGCCAGCACCAGAACAAGAGGACATGGCCTCAAGCTATGCCAGGGGAGGTTTAGACTGGATGTTAGGAAGAGCTTTTTCACAGAGAGGGTGATCCCTCATTGGAATGGTCTGCCCAGGGAGCTGGTGGAGTTGCCATCCCTGGAGGTATTTAAGAAAAGACTGGATGAGGAGCTCAGTGACATGGTCTAGATGGTGGGAGGCTTGGATGGACGGAGCATGGTGCCCGTGGTTCCACTCTTGTGGGTTCGATCCCTGGGTGGGCGTTTGTTTGGGAGTTGGACTAGATGATCATTTGAGTCCCTTCCAACTCAGAATAACCTGTGAATCTGTGGAAGACAGGCCACAAATATCTGTGATCCTAGTCTTTGGCAGTGGAGGAGACTGTCCTGGTGTGTCTTGATGTGTGCTCCTTGTGCGGAGCTGGAAGGGGCAGGACCTTGACTCCTTTTCACCCTTCTCTGCCATTAGTTACAAACATCTCATGAACATGGTCTGGGTTTCAACTCTTTTAAATGAGGGAGTACTGACTTCTTTGTGTATTGGAAAGGAATACAAAAAATAGGATTCTCAATTTGTTTTTTAACCAATCAAAGAACTAATTGAAATCTTATAACCAAGCAATAAATATTTAGTATGTGATATATAAGCATCAAGGCAATGAAACACTGGAAGCAGGGAATGACATTTTTCTGACCTATCTGATCTAAGAAGATGATCACAAGAAACAGTCATGTAAAGAAAATGCTTTTTTCCCCCTCTTTTTTGTATTACTGCAAATTGCTCTGCTGTGAAGGAAAATCAATTGTAATTATGGCTAGTGAGTGCTTTTTAATAACATTCTTATACATGGCTTTTTTGTAAGCATTACTCTAAATTCAAACATCTTTGTAAATCTCTTATGTGGACTATCTTATAACTTAGATATGATTTAAGTTATGCTTGTAAAATCTCCACTTAAAATGAATCTCCATGTGACAGGTAATTGGCTGCAGGCCTGTTTTTTTGTTATTGATTTAACTTAATGCCAATGTACACAGGTGTGTTGGCGGGTTGTTCAAGCTTCCAAGGCACCCACATTTGGCAGGACAATAAATTGTTGCATAATAAGATTATTTTCCCCCTTCAGTCTTGAATCTCTTCAAGTGTCGTATTTTAAACCTTTGTAGGTATGTACGTGGGTGAGAGAAAAATACCCAACGTGAGGTGTGTTTCAATATATTGTTTGAGGCACTCAAGGAAACAGCATCATGTAGATAGGATATCTGCAAATTTATATACATATTTGCCAGATGAAGAGAAAATATCTAAACGTTTACATAAATTAGCTTGTTTCTTAATTTGCTTTTTTATGCTATAAAAAGTCTTACATTTTTGTCAGACAAAGTGGGTTATTTTAGAAAGAAATAAAACACTGAAAATATCAGCTGTTCAATGTGCTTTAAATGCAGGCAACAGATGTGATCTGCCCTTGCACACAGAAATATGCATCTGCATCACAGACATCCAACTGAGGCCTCATTTGAATACATTAAAATTGTAGCTCTGTTGAAGTTGATAGGAATTTTCCCATTAATTTCAGTTGGTCTTCAGTTTACTTCTCTGGTAATGACATGTGTGGCACAGTAGGTATCCCTGACGAACACACAGAAAAGAAAGAATGCCACTGCAGGCCACAGGTAATGCAAATTCTCTAGAGATCAGTGACCTTGAACGAAAGGAATGGGAAGCACTACTACGAGAGGACTTTTACAGAAAGGTGGGAGGAGATTTCCGGAAAGGATGTGGAAGAGTGTTCCTAGTATAGCAGGTAGCATGATTGAACTTGTAAAATCACGACGAGGAGAAAACACTTCTACTTTCACAAGCCCCAAGAAAAGAATGAAGTGTTGTTTCCACAGCTCAGAAGAGTCTGAATTGAGGGAAAAGCTTTGTGATGGCTCTTCTTTTACCCAGATGTTTCCCTTAGGTTTAGTTCAAAAGGAAGGATTTGTTTAGCTTTCTAGATTTGTTCATTTATCTCTGTTTTAGAGGAAAGATAGCTGTCCCCTCACAAGGAGAAAGACATTGCTGAGAAAGCCAAATTGGGACAGGAGTAAAATTGTTCACATGGATGACTCAGAGCAGCTTCAGTACAGTGGTGAGTGTCCCCATCTCTCATGTGGGAGGCTGGGGGTTTGATTCTCACCAGGGAGGCAGTGGTGCCGCTTAGGAGTTGGACTTGGTGATCCTTGTGGGTCCCTTCCAACTCAGAACATTCTGCGATTCTGTGAAAAAAAAGCTGTGTTGCACTGGAGTAGGCATTCAGTCAAACCCTTGCCTGGGCCAAGAGCTGTTTTGTTGGGGTTTTTTTGTCATGCTGGCACTTTACTTTTTAAGAAATATCATACAAGCANTCTCTCATGTGGGAGGCTGGGGGTTTGATTCTCACCAGGGAGGCAGTGGTGCCGCTTAGGAGTTGGACTTGGTGATCCTTGTGGGTCCCTTCCAACTCAGAACATTCTGCGATTCTGTGAAAAAAAAGCTGTGTTGCACTGGAGTAGGCATTCAGTCAAACCCTTGCCTGGGCCAAGAGCTGTTTTGTTGGGGTTTTTTTGTCATGCTGGCACTTTACTTTTTAAGAAATATCATACAAGCAAGTTAATATAATGACAAAGTCTCAGGAATTGTTTTGCAAATACCATGGTTTGTGAGTGCTTTTCTACAGTGATTTCAAGGAGCCATCTTCCATAGTCTGGGCTAGTTTAATAGAGGTGTAGCAGATACTACTGGTAAATATATAACTGGGACTCTAAAACATGCATTAATACAGACCTAGTAAATTTTATAATGCTGAAGCTAGTCCGTCGACTTCTTGGCATAAGATGCAATTACTCCAAAGGGACATCTGCAAAGCATCATGTCAGGTTGTGCTCTGAGATGCCTTAGGTTAAAAGTCATCAACATCTTGGACAAGTTGTCTGATCTGTAGTGTAAAGCTGATGATGCACATTCACTAAAAATCCTTATGTAATATTTATCTAAAGTTCTTTGGTCTGGATGCCCACTATACACTATTTTAAAACTAAATAAGTGTTGGGGTTTTTTCCTCTTTTGATATCCAAAGACTGTATTTCAAAGTATATGGATTAAAACACATCAAGTCAAAATCTTGTCAAGACAGAGCTTAGTTTTAATTTAAAGGAGAACACAAACTGCTCAGAAATACCCTCTTTTTTTTTCACCTGAAACATGCCTATCTGCAAAGAGGACACTGCATGTGTACAAGTGAATATGAGAATGTTGGAGGTTTGCACTCCTCCCAGAAGATCTAGAACAAAACCAGACTCAGGTCACTGTTTTCAAATGGTTTGTGAACCCTGATAAACAAGGCTGGGGGAAGGAGCATCACAGATGGAGAATGGTCCCAGCTGCTGTGATCACGGCACGGAGTCAGGTACTGCCATGTGTGCTCTTGCAGACAATGGAAAGCCCCCCCGATTCCACATGCTTAAAACAAAACAAACAAAACAAAACTAATTTTCTTCAATGCACACGAGAATGTTTGGCATCTGCTACTGAGCAACATTCTTGCTGTGTTTTACTATCTATCAAATGGCACGCTCGTCCTCTGCCAAGAAAAATACTTGTTCCCAATACTAATCATGCTCCCTGACTACCCTCTAGTGTATATTCTTCCAGCACTGCTGTCTATCCATTTGAAAGATATTAAAATTATTACTATGAAGTCTCTCACTTACTGTGCTGGCAAGAGCTGGGATATGCTCCAGAGATGATGCACGCCATTCCCGGGGAGAAGGGAGTGCCGTACATCTCTCTTTGTCAAGTGCCTCATCTAAATGAAGAGATCCCATTGAGAGGGCCCCATGGGGAGTCACAGGCAGGGCTCTGGTTTGAGGGCAAGAGTGTCAAGGTACAAGCTGTTGGAGAAATTGAAAATAAGTGTTTGAAAAATAGGAGTTGGTAGATAGATCCCAGAGCATCTCATGACTGTAGCTTGAAACAAAGAAGGAATATATAATTGTAAAATACCTAATGATGCTTGAAAAGCAGTAGCTGGGAACTTGGTGAGGAGGTTTCTTTTTTCTACTGTTTATTTGGTGAGATTGACTCACTGTATCCATACGGGCCTCAGGTCCTCAGGAAGGGGATGATACAACTGGAGGTTACATCCCTGCTCAGATCCCATAAGTAGCTCCTGTGGATAAGACTGAGACACTTCTCATCAGCCTCTAGAGTTTCTGGAGGCATTAGCATTTTGTTCCTCCACCTGAGAAATTGTGTTGAGTTTCTCAAGAAAAAAAGTGCTTGTTTCCCATTCTCTACCTGTAAATGAAATATCCTAATTTGGTCCTGCAAAATTCCAACAGTTGAATCCCTTTCAGAGATCTCTAAAGCTTTTGAGATTTGGGCATCTTCCTACCAGGAGACTGTTCTTGACTGCAGCAACAGGTGCCCTGAGACACCCCTGTGAACTGCTGCTGCTGAGCAGCAATCAGAGAGCAGCCAGAAAACATCTCCACATGGTGCTGTCGTGTGCTTTGCAGGCCACAGCTAAACCACTGTCTTTACAGCAAATTCTTCAGATGTTTGTACAGACAAGAGGGTGGGATTTGTGTCATTTATCTTTCAACATCTACAAAGTAGATGTCTACACCTGTGCTAATCACTCTAGGTTCCCTTTATAGTCAAGGAAGAGCAATAAGTGCTTTTAGGGTGCAATTTGCCTGGCCTATTATAGACATTTACTTTAGGATGACATGAATCACACCCAAGGTTCCTACACGCACAGCCTGCCTGCTGAGGTTATCACTGACTATACCATCAGCCTGGGGTGACTAGCTTAAATGCACAATATATACATATAATATATGTAATATGCACATTTATGTCCCTCTGTTTAATTAGATGAGAACCACCCACTGCCCATTACATACCTGGCTTTGAATTATAGGTGACATAGGCAATTTCAGCAGAAGTATTGCAGACTGGAGCAGACAGTGAGCATCTACTTTCCATGAGGTAGAAGAAGCCCCTTTATTCACAGGAGGATCCTTTTCCATTAAATGTACAAGGATCAGTTATAGCAGCCAATTCTTTATCTCTCTCTTTCTCCATGGAGTGGGAGAAGCAGGTGTTGTACATCCCATAACTGCTGCGTATGATAAGAACATACTCTCCAGCCTCCTGCTCCTTCTTCCTCCTCTTTACATCTTCTATAGGAGATGCAAATGTAAGATCAGGGGCCTCTGAGGTAGGCAGCAGAAAGAGAAAGAATTAACTGAGTAACGAGACACGTAGGTACACAGTAGGGTGCCCTGAATCCAGAGGAACAGAAACGGGTCACCTGGACAAGCTTTGGATATCCCATCCCTGGAATTGTTCAGAGGTAGATTGGATGGGGGCTTTGAGGGATCTAATGGATCTAATGGAAGGTATCTCTTCCCATGGCACAAAAGTTGGAACGAGGTGGTCTTTAAGGTCTCTTCCGAACCAAACCATTCTATGATTCCATGATTCTATGATTCTGTGATGGTTTGACCTGGTTGGGATGCACTGAAGAATTGGATGGAGATCCTACCCATCCCTGCTTCAAAAGTGGAGAATATCTCTGTGGCCCACTGCCTGTTCTCAGTTCTTCTCTCTCTCTCAGAGGCTTTTAAAACCCGTCCCTCTTATATTCCCCCAACTCACCTTCCCTTCCTTCCATACCCCAGTTTCCACCTATAAGTCTGGTCTCCCCACTCAGCAAGTCAACCTCAAATGCTTAGTTGGTCCCTTCTTGCCTCCTTCCCTTATAGTCCCACTGCATTTCCTTCAAAATGTGAGGGCACTGGAATACTCGATGGTGGAGTTGGTTGTGCAGTTGTCTGCATCGGTTTTGGGTTTTATTTTCTATGTCCCATGCTTGTGTTTTATACTTTTCAATGTATACTTTGCAAAGTACAAAAAAGAATTTTAAAGTTTGGACAACACTCTTTTAAGGGAACTTTATGTGAACAGTTACATATCTTAATGAATAAGAAATAGCCCTTGAAGCAATATAAGGACTTAGAAGGAAAACGTGGACATTTCCCCAGGATCCCAAAATGTTGCCTGGGAAAGGTTTCCAATGAACTATTACTATTATTTTGAATTTAAGATGCACCATGAAGGTTTATATTTAATATAGTGGTGTTAATGAAGTCATGAGAGTTTAAAGGTATGACTAGGGCAAGATATATCTAGGAGGAAGAAATAGATTTTATTAGTTTGATTAGTTTTATTATTGGGAAAGCAGACAAGTTTTAGGCATAAGGTCTTTAGGTAAAGAGTAACAGGGAGACTGTGACCTCAAAAAGTAAGTTAATGGATAGTACCAAATCACAGGGTTTGGAGTCAGTACATATTTCCAGGAGATGTTTGGATGGGTGTTTGTCATAGGAACTTTTTAACAAGGACAATAAATTGGTGTTGGCTCACTTCTGGGTTTTTAAGGCTGTGAGGTATATTAATTTTCCTGTATTTGGAAAATACTATAGATTTTGAAAATGTTCTTGTCCCATGAGACCAGAAATTGCAATAAGTTTATGAGTCGATAATGAATAAATGCAATATTTGACTTGACAACTATGGCATATTTCACGGCAGTTTTTAATACTGATATTTGTTACTTATTTTCCAACGCATATACCCAATAGCTTACACCTAACAATCAAGATGTTTTGAAGGCAAAAGAAAAAATCATGCTAATGAAACATTAAAACAAGAGAAAAAAGCATTCCACTGAAATAAAATTCAGTTTTAAAAAGATTTTTCTCCAAGTAGTGAAATAAAGTAATACATAACCAGCTGTCATATCCATCTGCAGACTCAGCACACCTATCTGCAGATCCCCATACCCAACATTCATCCACCTCTTTCAACCTCTCTGCTTTTGCTTATAGTCAGTTAGAGGTTTTAAATTGTAGGGTAGTCTCCACCTCAGAGCTGCTACTCATCCTCTCCTGACCATGTTGCCTTCTCCTGTGCAACTAGACATTTTCACCAGTTTCACCAGGTTTTTTGTACTGCATAAGCAATTCTAAAGAACTAGGAAACCTGAACCTTTCCCTCCCTGTATTTATAGATATGTATGTCTGTTTTTCTGACTCCTAGACATTTGTTACACAAACTTGGGAATCATTGTCTGTATTGTCTATGTATTTGACCTTGGATATCTCAAAAGAATAAATAGTATTTTGAGTTGAACTGCGTAATAACTCTGCCTCCATTTGTACATATTGCTCATCACAACAATTGGTGATAAAGAAAGGAAGGAGCTGATCTTGACGTCTCTTGAATCTTGACGTCTCTATCACAAGACCCTGAACCACTATACGTACATAAAAAGAAAACTAATTGCTAAGAGATCTTTTTCAGTAAATGTGGGCTCAATCCTGAATCTTGAATTCCCCACACGTTTCAAAAACATTTTCAAAAAACTTTAAAGAATTTTTGTAAGATGCATGACATGCCTGACCTTTTCCCAGCCCCTTTTCTATCCTTCACAAAAATAATTTTGTTAGAAAATTTTCCATCTGCCAGAGGCAGTCCCTGCTCTAACAGAAATACTCCATGAGAGAGGAGATGCTGGGACCTCTCAGCCTCTCCTCACCCTCAATCTCGGAGACACTGGCCATCAAGTCCTTCTCTGCCCTAGGCAAGCTTGCAGATGTGGTGGATGCTGCCAAGTTGGGTTTTTTGGGAGAGGAGTCCAACCAACACCGAGAGTTTGGGGACTTTTCCATGTTATTAAGACAAGGGCAGGTATAGGTGGAAAAAATGTTAATAACAATCACAATAGTTATTTTCAAAATAATCTAAAAAGTCCTAGAAATAGATATAATATATACATTCAACACCCATAACAAAGAACTGTATTAAAACCATTCCTAATCAAATACCGCTCCTGACACACTCTCCTAGACCCTATCTCCTGTTCAATATCAATTTTCAGATAGAACTGAGAAAATATGTTTTGAAGGATCTGATAAAAGGGAATCTGTTGCACAACCTTGGCTGTTGATATAGTCATGAAATATATATTTATACACAGTTTTATATATACAAAATGAACCTCACAGCCTACAGAGTCTTACTGGAGCTCAGATGCAGTGCATGACACATTATATTTGTGGAAATGGGATCTATAACCTAATGTATTCTTGCATCAAAGAATAATGTCTCATAAATAAATCATTACAGCCTGTCACATCTATGGGTTCACACCATAGTGTATAAAATTATGTATTTTGAGATGTGGAAGAAGATGATTATCTAATGTTTCAACAAAAAAAAATCATCCTGTGCTAATGCATGTGCTGTCTTTGAGGTGTTATTGCCTTACCACTGTTCGTTGTAGACTAATCCATAATATTAGATGAAAGACAGCACTTCTGTTTTCAGAAACTGGTGCAATTTGTGTGCAGCTTTTCTTTTTCAGTAATTAAGAAATCAAATAAGCCTGAGTGAAACTATTTAAGAGGTTCTAGATATAATTAGAACACCTCATTCTCTCGTAACTAATTCCTAATTAAAGTAATTTGTCTTTTTGCCCTTCTTTTCAAGGGTGAAGAGCCAGTGGTGATGAATGCTCAAAATTAGGAAAAATGAAAATTGCAGTGTGTTGATTTGCCGTGATTGAGCATGTTCCAGTTTTTAACAGCCACCTTTGACTGTAAAGGTAAATGAATCTCCAGCCTATGTTTACATTGCATATGTGCTTGACATATGGTAGAATTTGTCATATAAAATAGTTACCACTGTCCAGAAAGTCTGACTATATAAAAGCTGGTTTTTTTAAAGAATAGCACATTTCAAGGAGGGAGGGGAAGAAGAGCTAGAGAGTGCACAGGAGGGATAAAAAGTCTGAAATTTGTTCCATAGGGTGAAAATTGTCCTTTTAAAATTTTATTTGCAGCTGTGCCCAGATGATGATGGATTTATCATATGAACCAAGGATTAGTAAACAATGTGTACCCTATAAAGAGCAAAACAAGTCCTTGCTCATCACTGCATTTAATTGCAGTGGTTATATCAAAGCCATATAAAATTTAATCATCAACCACAAGTAAGACTTTTCTTTACATGTGTGCTTGCTTCCCTGTTTTTCCACCTGTTTAAATGAAAGATTCTTGGAATATCACAATATGTAAATATTGTTTATGATGCAAAAATATGCTCTTTCATCTCCTCACTGCTTTGATGTCGTGATATATAAAGCTTTTAGTGCCACCACCTACCTGACACACAGAGGTCTTATCTGATTCATAGACATGTGTGCCCAGTGCAAACAGGCTGTATCCAATAGACGATTTTTCTTTTCCTTGTAATGTCTTTTTAACAGACAGAAAGAGAAAGAAAGTGTAAATGACAGAATCACTCAGGTGAAAAGAATATTTTAAGCATCAGGTAAAGATAAGCCCATTATGATAGAATAAAGAGATGTAGGTCAAGACTGATCCTAAGAGGTTAGTTATATATATAGGTATCTTGTAAAGTGTGTTTTAAAAGCTTGAACTTTTTTTATAAGAGTTTTGATCCAAGTGGGAAATAAGCAGCAAGAACAGATGACCTCTTAAGAAATACAAATATCCTTAATTAGCAAGAGAAGAAAGAGAAATGCAGGAAGTAAGGTCAAAGCTGGAAACAGAACAGATAAAGCTAGAAAGGGCAAAAGGTGTAGTAAATATTTAAAATCTCTAGTTCATTTTGAGCAATTGTAGAGGAAAGGGTGCTTCTTATTATAGGACACTACTTAATATATAATATGTCCTATAAATCACTATTTTTGTATTAATTCTTTTCTAATAAAACACTATATTGGAACATCAGTATGACAGAGCTTGCATTCCATGGGGGTGCTGTCTCTAGATGAAAATATGACAGATGCTTTGGGAGAGAGTTATCTGCTGCCCAGTAAAGGTCCTCAGGGTTTTTTAGGGCAAACTGAACTCCCAGATTCTCAGGCATCTCGAAGGCTGTCCTTGCCGGGTGTGTGTTACAGTCAGAACTCACAGCTCTGCACAGCTCCAGCTGGCAGCAGCTGTCTGAGAGCAGAATTTGGCCTTTTAATGTCAAATGAACTGCCACCACTGCAAGAACTTTAAGGTGTAATGATGTTTCTTTTCCTTTTTTTTTCTTCCCTCTGTTTTTTTGTGTGGTTCCCGCCCGCTCCCCAAGTTTCCAAGAGCACTCTGGGAAATCCTTTCGTGTTCTTTATTTCCAACTAAGCCCTGGGTTGCTTTGAACAGCGAAGGTAATTGTATGGGTGAACTTTAGAGATTTGAAGGGATCAAACTTGAAAGCCTCTGACTGAAAGTGCAAGCTCCAACTGGAATCCTGTCAGGTGCTGCTAGACGGGATGTGGAGGGATGCTGCTGCAGAAGGAATCTCTGCAGCAGGACAACCTCAATGTACCGTGCCCCAGCACAGCCTCAAAGGGGAGCAGCAGCATACCAGCCTCATAGTAGCACTATAAACCTATGGATGGATGCACAGGATTATGTGACTCGACTAAGGGCATCTGTGTGAGTCTGCACCAGAGTATGAAGAAACCATCCCTAAGTCTTTCTTTCAATATGGTCTGAGGGGTTTTCTCTGGGCATCAGAGCAGAGCTGCCAAAGGGATATGAGCCGCAGGTCCATATCTTTTCGGGTAAGTATATGTTCCTTTGTCTGGAAAATCCTAGGGGATTCAGTAGAAAAACCCAAGAAACAACAACTCATCAAATGAAAAAACCCCTCATCCAAGAAATATATTTAATAAAGGTCTATAGACAATTTCAGAAACCAGAAGAATTTAAGAAAATTGGTTGTTACAATGCACAAGCTTTGTAGCAGGGTTATCTATTTTTAAAAATTTTACATGACAGCCAAAACACTCCAGATGTGTTAACTTCCTCTGCCAGGTTTCCTAGGTCTTCCCTTTGAGTGCAGGTAAAGCTCCCCATGTTTGAAGGCAGGGCTGGGTATGATCTGTTTCCATTTTCCACACCCTTCTCATGCTGTATCTGATTGTCATCACTGCTGCAATCCAGGAATCCAGGAAACATGAGGAAACATTGGCCCTGGTTGGATTTTTCCAATTCTGAATGCATTTTTGCCACTTTGGAAAAGAAACAGTAATGAGATAATTGTTTTTCTTCACTGGATTTCACACAACTGCAGCTCAAAAAGAGACAAAAATTGTATTTATTTTCTCTTCAACTAAAATATTTGTCTTGGCCAAGAAAATCTATCTCAGTAATCACATACTGTGTCAACACCATCTGTCTTCTTGTGGCAGTAGATATCACAGTAGATAGTAAAAATTTATTTCAGACAGTAAAAAAGTCTGGGAGAAGTCTATTTTATTGTATTTTATTATCTTTTATCCTACCACAATGCTATTTGTTTTTAGAATTATGTTTCAATTCAGTATTCTTTGCTCATGTTCACTCTCTTCACATTGTTTCAGCTTCTGAATTACCATCCACTGATGCTTGGTAACCTCTCGGCCAAGAACAGAAATCCGTAGAGATCCTGGTGATCTTTCCTGGTCTGCATTTTTTTGTGGTTTTTGTCTTCTTTATTGGTGAGTGAAAATCCCTTCCTTGCTCAATTTGCTGAACCTTACAGTCATTTTGGGGCTCTTGTTCTTTCAGTTTATACGTAAGAAGTAGAGATGTGTTGCAAAGACTCCTAACTGATCCAGACCAAATCCACATCAGTTCTTCTATTTCCAACCCTCTTTTATGGGCAGATCCTTTGGTCCTTTCTCCTTAAATATTCAACAAGTAGTGTATGGCTTTGAGGGAACCAGCTGAGGACCGATGTTGCTTCCTAACATTTCTTGTCACCCATATCTCTTCCAACAGACACATTTCAGTCTGTGAAACTTCAGTCAGTACATTTGGGTGCTTATACTATGGTGGGAAACACCAAAACAAACTCTCTTCTAACCTCTCTGAGTGTGGGTGAGAGAGGTGGAAACCCAGACATGGAATCAAAGTGTTCAAGCACCATCATCTTCCAGTTTTCTCCATGTCAAGCTCTTGGTAGGCAAATAGCTGCTGACAGCTGAGTCTATGTGAGCCCAGTAGAAAAAGAGAAAGTAGTCAAAGTTAATTTTTATGCTGTATATTTGTACATAATTCCCAGCTTTTAGACAAAGCCAAATTGTCCAGTCATGGTTCATTTTCAGGGAGCGTAGGCTAGCGACATTACTCTGATAATGATAGTAGGGTCTTCTTACTTGTTCTTTACCTTGGGAACTATTTGCTCCCCTTTGCACCTGGATCTTGTGTAGGGACAGTGTCACATCTTGCTTTGTGGCGTGAATTATGTATTACTCCTATTTGAGCATCTCCTGTGCCAAAAAATGACAGCTCCGCAGTCTGAGAAATGCTTTCTTAGCTAGGATGCAATGAAACCTATTCAGACTCCTCACTTTTCCTTATGTAATTACCCACACAATTATGGAATTAAATCTCCTTGCAAAACATATATTATTATTAATGATAATTTGTACTACAGCAGTGCCTAGAGGAAGGGATGCCTTGTACAAGGTACATGAAAAAAAACATACTTATCTGAAGTTCACGTTCAGATTCAGCTACAATTTAGCTCAGCCAGACATGAAAAGACTAGGGAAGAGGAGCAGAAGGCACTAACGAAATGGTGTGAAGTCAGGTTTTGAAAAGAGAATGGAATTGCTCAGACCATAGAAGCTGATCTACAGAAGCACAGAGAGTTCTACATGCACTTCCTGAATTGTATTCTGATGAACCAACCACAGTATTCCTTCTCCTCCCCTACTGTCAATTGTGCTGTGTAAATTAATGCTCCATTTCTGCCCACACAGACAGCATACTGTCCCATCATGTTGTGGGAAAATACTGCCACACAGAAAAGATATGTTTAGAAATCTAAAAAGCAGCATAAACAAAGCCCTTATGCCCTTTTATCCTGCCAAGGTTAAAACAGTAACTTTTCTACATTTTTGCAATTCTAGTGACTTTAGCTCATGTCCCTGCTAATGTCAATGTATCATAGATGCCTTGGTGTCCAGGGCACAGCCAGGATTGCTATTGCAAGGAAACTAATGTGCTGCACTCTTAAAGGGATCAATGCTGTCAGGCACTTGTGAAGGACGAGGAATAATTTGTACTTTGCATTTGAGCCTTCCGTTGGCTCGCAAAAGGTTGCCTAACTGGAATGAGATGCACACCATGAGCTCAATACTTCTTTCAAATTCCAAACATACTTGGCTAACTCCACTTATTATGAAAATCATGATTTTTATCACTCAAGAGCACTAACAAACCAACATAGAGGAATGTAAGAAAGTTCTGCTGCTGAGATTCTGGTCTTGTTGTACATAGGAAGTTAAAACGAAACTATTCTAAGCAGAGCAGAGGTGCTTAACAGTCCTTGTGTGCACCTAAAGAAAATATACGTATTTCATTTGTCATTTACATCCAAAGAGAAGTTCTGTTCTGATTAATTTTTGAGATATAACACTAATCTCTGCCTTTGCATCTAATTGTTGTGATCATTGGGTGATAACATTACTAGTGGGAAATTACAGGAATTTTGCACTACTAAATCTATATCTTGACTGTCTCTAGTATATCCGTCTGTAGGAAGGAATATAATAACTTATCATCTATCTAAAGGCAACAAATAAAACTGATCCTATATGTTATATTTTCCCTTCATCTGACATGTTTATTTGGTTTATTCAATATTTATGTTTTCAGGTATTATGCTTTTCAATGGCTCTGTTTTTTATGTTCAATTTATAAGGACCTGGTATCCCTCAATATGAACAACACTCAGTGTTTCTTAATAACATCTGATATAGTGGTACATTTGTACCCCTAACTTGATTCTGTTCTAAATTCCGTTTTAAATTCTGTGTTCCATTGAAACAATGTTATCAGATTGTATGTTTTGCAGATGATAGGGTCACCAAAAAATAATTTCTTTTTGTGTTAGATTATTGATCTTAGGTTGCCCTGCCACAAGAATATTTGAGGACTTTCGAAGATATGAACCAACTTAGTTTTTTGAAAACTACAGTATTATTTTTAGTGCTCATCTTACTGAGATAGCAATGGAAGATGTGTTTTCAGATGTGCACACTTTATTTATGTTCTCATTTTTTCAACACTACAGACAAGTTTATGGTAATTATGCTTGTGCATCACTAGTGAAGGATCATTGGTTGCTGCACTAGTCCCAAGTGGCTACTCAGTCTTGTACACAGAGAAGTGTACATTTTGCACATATAGAAGTGTATAATTTTCAAGAGAATCATTTATCTTGGCCTACAAAGAAGATATAACTTCTAACCCTCTTTGTTGGCTTTCTCTCTCCGAGAGTGTCAGAGGAAAAATGGGTGTTAATTTCATTGCTAGAGCAGTGTTGGCTCTTCATAAAGCTCTGCTGTGTGAGATCACTTTGGTTCCCTTTAATGCTTATTTGTTTTGTGAGGTATTTAGAAAGCCTTGGCAGGTAGGCTGCCTATAAATAAAACAGAGTCTTATTTTACAACTATTTAAAATAGGAGAGATTAGTTGGTGACTGAGTATTCTTAGGGAATGAATTTGTCTCTTTGAAACTCTTCACTTATACATTACTGCTTTTAACCTGAAACTCTCTGCCAATTTTATGGCACCACAGGAGCTGCCCAGGGTGCGTTATCACAGTGGTGATGGGGATGCACCAGATGCCTCAGGTGCACTTGCTGCCTGTGGCAGCCACTTCCCCAGAGCTGCAGCACTGCAGCTAGAAACACAGCTTTTACTTCAATCAATAAATTATTTCAGCCTCCTAAATGCAGTTTTTCAAAACGTGAAATCATGATTTGTGTTCTGGATGTTTATCCTGCTCTTCCTGATGCTTTCCCAAAACCTCTCCTTGGAGAGGAGTAGAAGGTGGCAAACGATTTTTTGCCATAATTAGAACTAATTGACTGCTAAAGGGGTTTTGGATTTGTGTCAGGTCTAATCCTGCACTACTCAGAATTAGTGGGACTGAGCCTGACCTCAGTGACTTGAATATAAATGAGAAGAAGTGTGTTGGTTTTGGGAGCTTTAACTGCCCTGTGCAATGGATGTGCTGCAGGCTGAGCCAGAAAAAGCTGTAGGCCATAGTGAGCCAGCGCTGGAAGGAGCTAAACACTTACAATCGTCATTACTGCAGCTCTCAGGACCTTGGAACATCAGGCAGGCTGGTGATTTACTATCCTGAACCCTGGGTTAGAGAAGCAAAACAAAGTGACAGACATGGGAAGAGAATGCTGACACTCAGGCTGTTCCTCTTCGCCCCTGTATATGGACCAATGTCTCAGAGGTCCTGAGAGGTTCTCAGTCTACTCTTAGAGCCGATGGTACCCAACGACAAGCAGGATGGTCACCTCTTTGTGCTCCTCTGTGAGTGAACAGCTGATGTGAGCTCTGAACGCACCCTCTATGCTCTGCAATGACAACGCGGCCTCTGCTGTCCCCCAGGCTGGGCTGAAAGGCCTGGAGTTTGCCGAGAAACATGCTGCGTCAGGCACAACTGGGCTGGCCCCACATAAAGTCAATACTCGTATGAAAACAAATAAAAACTTAGAGTACAAGATAGAGGCTAAAGAATGCCTTCACCTCTTTCCTTCAAGCTACTATTTTGTTAACTTGAAAGACTGTACAGGTGATCTTACTCCATTCTTTCTCTACAGGTCAAATACTTGTCATAGGAGACACCCTAGTTAATATTAAACTAAAAATTAATAGATTAGATAACTATTACATGCTTTTAGTGCCAATTAATTTAATAGCGCTTTTTTTTTTAACAAGGTAGGTGAATTTAGAAGCACAGTTTACTGTGCCTGTGTGAGCTCTCAGATAGGTCTTTTGTGTTACAATTACCAGCAATTGATTGGGCTGACACGTGTAATCCCCTCTGGATAGCCCAGCGATATGATGTCAGTAAGAAGTCCTTCAAACAGGGCTATTAAAAAGCACATTAAACAGGTCCTTATTGTAAGCTTTATGCTAGCTTATGCTATAATAACAGTGATACGGTGGTATTTGTTTGAAAAAGAAAGGATTATATGGTCTTTGTAAAATGAGGAATTTAGTATTGGGGAGGGGCAGTCGGATGGTGATTTATTTTTTGTTTATGTTTCTCTGAATCCTTTGATATGTCAACTTCTGTCACTAACCATTAGGCCACTTGTAATTTCTTGTATCAACGAAGATGAAATACATTCTGCCTCAAATAATTTATGTCAAACATTGAAGAGCATAGATGGCAGTAGTTATTGTGAGATTATAATGAGAATTGAATCGGGGTCTTCAGAAATCCATCAGTAATTTATTGTTAAAGAGCAGTCATGAATCATTCTAGCCTTTAATTGTCATGTGGACACACTTTGCTTTCAGCTTGTGCAGGAAACAAATTATGAAAATAGAGTGATACCTCAGAAGAGAGGTTTCACCATGACCCCTGGTCCTTATTAATATTGCTTCAAGAGTGCCATGTCTTCTCCTAGGTCAGATTGTGTTGTGGAACTGAAAGGGATGCTTGAAAACTTGTATTAGTTTTCATAAAAAGGAAAAACACAGAGAGCAGTAGCTTATACATATGCAGATACATATACCTTACAAATACAGAATGAGAGTCAATAGGATTTGTGGTATTGACAAAACTGCACAATAAAAGACAATGGAGGATTTTACAGCATTATTTAAGAGTGCCAGCTCTGAAATAAAGTTAAGCTATTCTGGAGGTTTGTTTGTCATGCACCGACACCCTCATCAGTCCTCTCTGCTATGCTCTCTTTTATCTTATAATGCCAAGGTAACACTCTGAAATGGTTAACCAACTGCTGTGCACGTGTTACATAGACGTGCTTTGTTAGCTCATGCTGCTTCGCACAAAGAAGGAAATTTCATTGTTAGCCTCTATGTAGTTGTAGAATATCTTCTTCAGAAAATCAAAGCTAACAGCAAGATGATATAAATTATTTGCGGTGTCTGGTTTTCCTTCTGCTTTAATATCATGTAATCAAAGGACAGATTACTCAAAATTACTCGTCTTGAGCACTTCAGTGTAGACGTCACAGCCCTCCGCTGTGACTACTTCACAATTTCTCATAATGCAGGAATTAAGGCAAATGCAGTGAAACTATAAAGAAGAAAGCTTAAGACATACAAAAAAAAAAAGGTTTTCTTTACGAAACATGATTAAATTTTTGGTGCACATTGACAGGGAAATTTGTGGAAGCCAAAAGTATAAATTGTAAGAGAATGTAATGAATCTGCGAAGACTAGATGCTTTGGTGACTATGAAACTCTTTCAAGGAGCTCATAACTCAGAATGATTATGAGGATGAGTTATACCAGGGAATAACTCTGTATTTGGTCTGTCCATACAAAACTTACCTACTGGCCACCATCAGAGACAGGACACTGGTCTAGACTGATTTAGTACTATATGGTTATTCTTATGTCCCATTTGATGCCACGGAAAACTCAGAAAGATTTGCTATTATGAGTAACAAAGTGTGTCTTTTTGTGCTTACTACTACTAATAAAATACCACATCATCATATAATGTTTGGTATGTTATGAAACAATGTACTACTTAAATGCTTTAGGTGTACTCTCTCTTTATACTCCTTTTCTCTGAGAACATTGCCACACTCTTGACATGAGTGTACTAAATGTCTGGAGATTGGCTTTGGAACTGAAGTCTGGTGTGAATTTGAAATAAATCCATTGGTTGCTGCAACTCACTCGTTGTTGCCAGGGTTTTTGTATATGCCACATAGAATCCCTTCAAAGATGAACCTGGAAGCTCCAACATGTGCTTCCAACATGCAGGGAGGGCATATAGGTCCAAACTAATGGTTGATCTTTCAGACAGCTTTAAACCACCTGCATGGTGGAGTTCAGGTCAGAAATTAGGCTATAGCTTCTTCAAGGGAAAATGAGCATGAGACTTCATGGAGAGTCATGCAAGGCTCACTCAACCCTAAAAGAAGAAGTAGCATTGGCCTTATTCTAAATCTCCAGGGCTCAGAGGCTCACTTAGAGTGTGAGAAAATATGAAGTGCAAATTTAATTTTTAAGGTACAAGTCCTTGCCGAGTTGTAAAGGTGAAGAGATGAAAGAGAACACAGAAATCGTGGTTGAGAGGAAACTCTGGGGGTCTCTCATCCAGCCTTCCATGAGAGGTGGGACTGTTGCCAGCTGGGGATGAGCCATATATTAGAATCTTAAAACCCAACAGGACAGAGTTTTCCTAACCTCTCCAGACACCTGTTCCTGTGCTGCACCCCACTTCAAGTGCTCTATTTCCATAATGTTCAACTTGAACATGCCAAGCTTTACCCTGTGGGCATTGTTCCTCCTTATGTTGTCTAGCAGCACTGAGAGGAGTTTGGCTCTGTCATTTTTGTAACTCCCTGTCAAGTAGATGTCAACTGCTATTATATTGCCCCTTATCCTCTTTGCCAGACTAAACAAATCCAACTCCTTTAGCCTCTCCCTCTGAGTCATGTTCTTTAGGCCCTTGATCATGTCGTCAGCCCTCTGCTTGGCTTTCTCCAGGCGTCCCACCTCCTTTCTGAGCTGCCCTTGTGCTCATGCTTCCATACACAGCACTGCCCAGGGCACAATCGGGCAGTATTGTGTGCTTTTTGCACAGATCTGAGCCATGTGAGAGCAACTCATAACTTAATCGAGAACCCTGTGTTTACTAGAGATTAAAAGCGTAAGAATTAGAGCTTGGGAAAGCACCTCTCTAAGTCCAAAAGGAAACTGCCTAGGATGCAATATTTAAAAGTGATGATAGTGGTGATGATAAAGCTGACTTTTCCCGGCCTTAGTAAAATATGCTGCTATGGAGCATAATGCCGAGGAGTCACCTTTGCTATCACAGCCTTTATGTCCATAATACTTTATGATTTTAGTATTTAAAACACTTACCTTTTGGCAGGGTACCTAAGCTACACAAGGAGCTGTTATTCCAAGACTTGACACATTTGCTGACGGAGCCAACAGTTGTATGACACTGATGAAGTACAAAACGGCAAAATAAGCACCTATGGATGCTGCTCATTTTTGATCTTGGCAAATCAATGCATCAGGATTCTTCACTGGCATTTGTAGGTGGTTTTACAATGCTGTTCTTGCACCATTCTACTAAAATATCTTAGGGAGATTTACTCACTGATGTGTTAGGTTTTGATATTGAAGATGCGTCATTTGTAGAAGAAACTAAATGTGATTTTTCCCATGATTAACTAACAGTTCGGAGTAGGTACTCGCTCTCCTGTAGCTACACATTTGCAGTGGAAATGGTCTATGAAAATCTAGTCTGGGTCATAGAATCATAGAACAGTAGAATTGTTTAGGCTGGAAAAGATTCCTAAGATCATGAAGTCCAACCTCTAACCCAGCACTGCCAAGTCCACCACTAAACCATGTTCCTTGGTGCCACATCTATAAAACATTTAAATACCTTGAGGAGTGGTGACTTCACCACTTCCCTGAGCAACCTTGTTCCGATGCCTGACCACTCTTTCCGTGGAGAAATTTTTCCTAATATTCAATATAAACCTCAATTAATGCTACAAAATAGGCTGAATGAAGTGGTGTAAATCTTCCCTTTAGCAGCCTTTTACTCTCCTGTGTGTTAATAGCCTACCAAATAGTTTGTAGCAAAAGGTGTAACTTACCTTTCTGGGAGCAGCAGACATTTCTCTGCCCATGCCCTGATAGCGGCCATGTCATCACAGTGTGCATCTGTAACTTGAGAGTAAAGTTTTCAGGAGATCAAGATGATGGCTCAAATGTCTACAGAGGGTTAGTCATCATTATTCTTCTTTCAAAGAGGTAAGGGCCTGATAACAAAGGTGAGAAAGGAACACCTGTTACAAGTGGAAAGTCAGTTCTGCCATCAGCAGGTGGTCCCAATACTGACTCCTGAGGAACACCACTCATCACTGCTTTCCACTTGGACATTGAGCTGTTGACCACAGTTCTCTGAGAGGAATCATGCAACCAATCTTTTTTCCACAAAGTGGTCCACCCATAGGATCACAAAATGACAGCATATTCTGAACTAGAGGAGACACACAAGGTTCATCAAGTCCAATTCCTAAATGAATGGCCCATAGGGATTGAGCCTATGACCCTGGCATTACAAACACAATGCTCTAACTACCTGAGCTAATCTCAGCTAGCAAAGACAGAAATAAAATTACATCCCTTGCCAGAGCCCCGTGTCATTAAAGGCTGAGTTGTCCCGTGCTGCCTGTATGGGATCCATATGGGAATTATTCCTCTGCATCTCTCCACATTCAAGCAGAGGGCTGCAGTGGTGCATCAAGCTGCCTCAGCTCCCACCAAAGCCTGTGAGAGCATGGGGCACTCAGCTCCTCCCAGGCTCAGGAAAGAGTGAAGCATTGCTCCTGTCAGTCCTCTGCACTGAGATAGCCCTTGCAGAAGAAAGCGTTCTTGAAGTGAGACAATTTATCTCCATGATTTAATGAAGTCTGGGAAAAACAGCCACAAAACATTTAAAATGGAGAAGCGGAACTCGCTTATAGAGAGCACAGGAGTGATTCAGGTGCCGAAACAAAATATGGAGAATAATTTTTGATGCCTGAGGCCACTTGAGATATCCACACAGAATCAGCAGGTATGACACACGATCTATGAAAGTCCTACTCCCTTCTGGAGCAGCAGCTGGGGGCCAGATGCGATACCCCAAGGCATCAAAAATGGCTCCAGACACATATGTTTAGGCAGCTGAATCCCACCCTGTGCTTCCAGACTTCTGATGAATAAACCTCTTTTTAATTGTCTCGGACTCAAATCCCAGGTTCTTGAGGTGCTTTCCCCGGGGCTCAGAGGTGTGTGGTAGCGGCGAATTTCATTGGTTTAACTTGGATAGAGTTGTTACAGCCCTTTGTTATGTATTTTTAAAATTGCTTTTAGGCTACAAAATCATGAAGCGTTTTCTGCTTTCATAGACTCTGCGCATAATCCAGGTGAGACCAAAGGTTTTTCCTCACCACAAGATGTTGATGTGATTACTCCAAATCCCATCTCCTTTGAATAGGTATTCTGTCACAGCTCCCCATTAGGGGCCTGTTGTCAAATAGCCAGATTTATTCTGAATGATATTGGAGAACATATCTCTGCTGCAGTTCTTCTCTTAGTTAAACAGAAACTCGGAGCTTATGGGAATATTTTTATTTTAAACTGAGCTGCACAGATCTTAATAACACTTTATGTCCATTAATATCCATTTTTATGGGATATTTGGTGAGGAGCAAATTTTGTTACCACTTACACTATGTCAGGAGGAAAAAAGAGGAGAGAGAAACTAAATTATTTGTATGTGTTAACTTGATGGGTGAGGAGGGAAACATTTCTCCTGTTTGGATTATACAGTGCATTTTCATGGAATAGTTTTAAAGAATCCACCAGTAAGGAGAAGTTTTCTAGGAAGAGCATATTTTCACAGCATACCTCTGAACGTGGAGGTTCTGGCTGTCTTCCAATGTGATTACACACTGCTGACACCTCCTGAAAATAATGCAGATTTTAGAGGTGAGACAGGGACGGAAATATTTACCTATTTTCTTAGTCTAATACATTAATATATATGTAGACAGATAGAAAATTGTACTTTTTTTTTTGACTTTCTGAGACACTTTTAAAAATGATAACTTGAAAAAAAATGTTGAATGAGGGATAACTTGTGACATGATGTGGTCTGTTATATCACTCTTGGCCCTTGTTTCAACATTGAGAAGGAAGGTCAGGGAGATGAGTTGGGCCTGGAGAAGAGAAAACAGAATAGGGATGGGTGAAGGATTAGAGAAAAACATTTAAGATTCAAAGGACAGGTCTCAGCTGCCTACAAGTGATAGATGTGGCGAGATGGATCCATTAGGCATACAGTGTGCTGCATTGCAGGAAAAGACTAATTAACACTCATGAGTTTTGGAACCTGATTTTCAGTAAGCATGCACAACAGTCAAGGGGTACGAGGGAGATGAATTGCATACAATGACCTCACTACTCCGTGCACATCAAACTGTCTTTCTGATGAGCACAGTTTGAACTGTGGGTTGTGCATGGGACTGAATACCAAGCTTGTTGTATGTGAAAGAGCAGCCTGCTAATGAGCAAGCATTTAATACACCCTCAAAAATGTTTCTATGCAGTTCTTTGGGTTAACTTATTAAACATTTGAAAATAGAAAGCAGTAAATGTATTGGTACCCTTTCAAAAGGTTTGCATGTTATTATATTCTTTGATACACATTTCCACCTGATTTGACTGCAGAAGTCGTTCAGATGTCTCGCTGGCTTTCTCCAAAGCCTAAGAAAAATGAAATCTAGATGCCTCCAAGCTTCCTCAAAGAAGTCCTATTTCAGAAGCCCTGGTGGCCAGCTGCAGTTGCAGCTGCTGAGCCCACTACTCATGACCTTGGTGTTTTTGAGTGAAACAGGCAATGTGAAGTTTAACATGATGTTGGCACTCTGACAATCCTCACATGTGTCTGACTGCTTTGTTACTTAGGCACTGAACTGAAAGAGTGCTTCCAATTCCTATTTCTCCAAGTGCTTTGAGGGTCTCAGTTTTCAGAGCGGGCAATATGTGGTGATGTTGAGGTTACTTGTCCTCTTTGAGCAGTAGCAATAAGACACCAGATGCAATTACAGTGCAAGTTCCCTTCACACCATACTCCTGTTTCTTGGGTCTGTAGGTCTAATGAAGGCAAGCTGCGGTTTCATGACTGCTTCAAACAAAACCCTGTGCAGGTAACTGCTGAAAGATGCAGTTTTGTCTTTTCCTTTCTCCAAATATAAATTCTTGCTGCCTCCGTTGTGCCCACATTCATGTAAACGCCAGTGAGAGAGGAAAATCTCAAGGGTTTTTTAAGAGGGGAAAGGAAGGGAAGGGAAGGGAAGGGAAGAAGGAATCCTTTTGCGAAAACAGCCTCCAATTACATCTACTTGAAATCACCTCCAGTCTATAGCCTCAGCTGTTTTGCTTCACATATGATGTGTCATAATTAAAGTCTGCGTTTCTTGTACTTCTTCTCACTTTTGCTGGACTTTAAATTTGTTTTATAATGATAAAATGCCGCATTAAAAGTTTAAAGAGGTACACATTTGAACACAAATTTGCTCTGACTTTGTGCATGGCATTTTTGATGTTCTACTTCTCATTTTGTTTTTACACAGAGCATTAAGGAGTTGCAAGATTTGGGCAAGTAATTCTGTTACAATCTGTGTGCTTGGGATCTGATCCTACATGACTCTTCGATGCCATGTGCTTGCTGACTCTGAGTCTGGTACAGCACAGCCAACATCTCCTACTGAAAACAGGGAGGGTGGAAATAATGAGAATTAATTCTGTGATGCGTTCAACCTCACATCTTCATTTCTCCCTTCATGATGCCATGCAGTACTTGTTGGTGGCTACAGAACAAGTGGTCTGTATGGAATCACCTGTTCAGGACTCGCACTGAAAACTGGGAGGCTAAACTGGGAAAAGTTGCCGCTTACCCTCTAAGCCCTTACTGTTACCTCTTACCTGCAGTGCTATTTTGAGATTACTGGAAACCTGGGCTACCCAGCAGAACAGTTATGATACTTTTACAGCTTATCACTTACTCAAACATTTTTTTCTTTTTACCAGACTTATTAGTAGACTGGAGCTTCAGTGGTTTTAATTGCTTGACCTTTTGTCCCATTATCTGCAGACATGATCTTTACAGTCACACAGGAAGGCAATGTCAGCTCTGTGAATATTCTAAATACTCTGCCTGATTCTCTCTTCATTAAGATTTTACATACTCCTGGTTGATTCCCATATAACCAAAAGAATATGAAACTCATTATGACTGAAAAGTTCTAGGTGGGGACTGTTGTTGTTGCTTCTTGAGTGATTTTATTTTTTTCCCCTGTATAAATGAGCACCTTTACAGTAATAAAGATTGCTAAATTTCATTCTTATGTTCTAAAATCTGCCAGCAACCGTGTGCTGTGTACACTGCCTATCTATGTTCTGCCTGCAAATTGTCTTGTTAAAACCAGATCTATTAATAGTCCCATAAGCACAGAGAGGGCTGGTTCAGAGCATGTGTCACTCTGAGATTAGCCATTGAGCAGAGTGGTGCAAACTGGCTTTTTCTCCTAAGATGATGAGTCTCTTAACAGCAGCCAGGAGTGCCACTGTCACACCATCCATCAACTGCCTTCCGTCCCTCTTAGCTGAACCTATGAATTAAGCAACTGTGGTTAAAAAGCAATAAAATTAAAAGTTGTAATGGGGAGTCATTGACAAAAGGGTTACAATGCGCTGGCCATATATCTTTTAACTAGCTAAATATAACCATAGGTTTCCATAAGTTCAAAGAGTGGTGGCCTGGAGATGAATACAACTGTTCCAACTGAGTTCTGGGCTAGGAGCCAGAAGATTGTTAAAACACCTTAGAACATGCTTATTCCCTCTTAGAACATTTTTTGGTACTTGCTCTATTAGTATGGATTTTGTTTCCCCACCAAACGAGTTCTCTGCCTTTGAACCATAAACAATAATGGCACATCTGTCTCTAGGCTGCTGTACTTTGAAAACCAATGCTAAGGACACAGAGGGGTAAATTTTCAAAGCGTTGCGTGGGAGTTTGTACCAGGAGTCTAGCCAAATATTTTTCACTCGTACTCATCCCTGAGCCTAACCTTTCCTCGCTCGTTAGAATGGCTCTGTTTGCTCTGCCCACATGGGGACATTTCAGACAGCTTTTACCTCCAGGGACAGAGTTTCAGCTGGCCAGAAAAGCCTATAAATAGGGTTTTACTGATGACCTTTCAAATCTAGCAATGGATCTTCCCTCTGATCTTTTTTATTTTACTTTTCTGGCTTTGTCTGTGTTTGTATGTGATTCTCAGTTTCTGCTGAATTATTTACCATTAGGCCACAATGCAACTAAAATTCCTGACAACACAGAGACAGGTGGTGTGAAGTGGTTGCTGCTTAAAAGTGATTACAGCTCAAAGCTGCATTGATGCTTATTTTGCCCACCTGTTTTCTCTGCTGGGAAGTTCAATAGCAGCCTCGCAGGAAACAGACAATTTTGTGCTGCTTTTATACAGCCACCATGATAAAGCAGCAAATAAAGTAGTGAATTAAAAAGACCTCCCTGTGCATCTCTATGGCTGTATAAATCAGCATCACTCCACCATGGATTCCTCCAGCTCTTAGGATGCCTCCTTACCCACTGGCTGAGAAGGTAAAAACATAAAACTTCAATAACAGTACTAGTCATTACACAGGTACATGAGCAGCTTTCAGTTGTAAAAATTGGTCAAAGTACATTTTTTAGATTTCCTCTTTTTTATTAATTATCTTTGCTAAAAGGAATGTATTTTTCAATAGACTTTTGTCATATTCCAAGTGGCTTGGCTTACCATTCAGGAAAAACACCTTGGCCCATACCACTCTCTACTTCTTCAGAGGGACTTTACACTGTGGTGGAATTTCCCCCCTTTAAAGACTATCACAGTGTTTTTTGCAGATGCAGCACATGGATATTTGCTCCCTTCTAGTTACTACTTCCCTTCTTGTGACTACTGTTCCAAGCCTTATTTTATTTTATTGTACTACTTGCCATGGGGGCGTTATCATTTTTCACAGTTGAGAATCTCCTTTGATGAAGTCAGCTCAAAGTTCTATCTTTGGGTGGTTTCCCAGGTAAAAACTTTTGGCTACTAGCAATTTTACATTCAGAAATATTTGCTGGTTGAATTAAATTAGCGTCTTTGGAAACTTCTTGTCTTTAAAGATACCATCATTCTAGGGTTTTCAGTGCTGGATCTTGGGCATCTGTTTGTGTTTTTGAAGGTTGACACTAATGGAAACCACCTATTGAAATCCTGTTCTTTTTCATAAGAGCACCATGATGTAAGGAGAGGAAAACTCATAGATCAGAAAGCTAGTCAGGGTGGAAATAGTTGAATCCTTGCAAGGTGTTTTCATTCCAAAGGAAAGCTCTGGGTTTATAAACTGCATGGCACACCAGAGGTGTGACTTGGTAAAGCTCGATCATGCTTCTGCAAAGGTTCTACTGAGGAAACAAATGCTTTTGTGAATAGTCTTTGACATGACTTTAAAAAAAATAGGAATCCAAACACCTGCAGAGTTCACACATGAACTCCTAGTTCCTGGACGGGAAAGCATGTGATTGCTTTGGTTGTTGTATACACCCTCACAACCTGCACGTCATCTCCTCAGGATCACAGAAACAATACCTCAACCCTGTCCCATTTCCATCTTTGTGCTGCCTCCCCTTGTGCTCAGAGATTTTCACAAAATATCGTGTGCTTCATATGCATGGTAATGACGTAAAATGGCTTAAGTATTGCTCCAATCATTTAGTCCCAAACATTAACAAGTAGATCCTCTACTCTTCTGAGTAATAGAGACATCTATAATTAAAATGTAAGAATAGATAATGAGCAGACCTTCAAATGCATGAAACCCTCCATTTTCTGATGTGAGAACTCATTACATCTCCCTGTTATTTAATAAGTCTCATAACAATATTTTAATATGATTAAAGATGCTGTGCCTCATTTGTTAAGAACTCGGGAAATTAGTCTGGGCAGGGCATTAATGTAGCGGTGAAGGAAGGCATGTGAATCTTTTTTTCAATTATTATTAGTTTCTTTCTTTGCTACTGGTTGTATCAGTGCCTTATCAGTTAAGTGCAGGAGCTTAACAATGGGTTCTCTCAGCAAAGCCCTCTCTTTTTGCTGGGTGAGGTTAAAGAACAAACACATTGTCGTGAGCTTTTAAAAGCTTGCTTTCAATTACATGGTAGTAGGGCAAAGCTCTCAAACACACAAAACTTTGACTTTGTAAAGATTGTGACCTCCCAGGTACACGTGCTTTAAGGAGAAAAAATGTACTTGACATGTCCCACTGCTGTTTCCACACACCAGGAGCTGTGTGTATCGGGAAGAGGCGAGGGCAGGAGGGAGGAGGTTCAATGTGGGATGGAGGGAAATCATTCCTCTGGGAAAGCAAAGGTCTTCTGTTTGACTCGTGAGAATTTAAAAGATAAATATATCCTTTATCCTGGAATGATAAACAATGAGGTTCAGAAAAGTCTCTTCGAATTATTGAGTCTCATCTGCATTTTGCAAGATTATTTGCCTTTGCATTCTAATTAACATCTTATAGGACCTTGTCTTCCCTCATGTTTGTTTGTGGTAGTGCTTACAGCACTACAGGCACTTTCCAGGCTTTCAGGAAGAGCTGGTGCTTTCAGTCTCTGGATGGATAGGCAGACAAACAGACAGAGGTCTGTTTGTCTGCCTATCCAGAGGAACAACAAAAGGTCTTTTCTGCGTAAACTGAGGCTTGCTATAGCTGGTATGAATTTCATAGAGAGGGTTCAAGGAAGTTGTTTCTCCCTATCCCACTTTGCCCCTCAATTGCCTGTAAGTGGTGGCCATGACTGCAACCACAGACACATGGCTCTGCAGCATTTACACAGGGCTGCCTCTGGCCTCAACTAGGCTGCAGCTTGCTAAAAAAGGAGCTTAAAACAGAGCATAGGAGTCCAAAGAATGTACATGCCTCCCTGACAGGTTTTCCAGCTATAGGGGGATGTTTTATAAGGCTATTTGGAGAGGCAAGATGTCCACTGAAAGCCAACAGTAGCTGGATTCCTGCTCTTCCTTTGAAAATCCACCCTGTATTTTAACAGACAGAAACTGATAAGGCTACACCACTGATACTGCCTGTGGCACCATCAGTGCTTGAAGAGAAAACATCAAAACCCCAAAGCAGTGCAAAACACTGAGATGAACTGGTTTTATTGGCACTGAAATTCAGTTCTCCTCTCGAGCCTTTTATTGGACTGTGACTCAAAGTGTGTTGGAAGGAAATTTAGTAGCATTCCTAAATATAAAGCAAAATGCCTAATCCCCTGGTCTTTCACAGCTCGCCCTGCTGTTCAGCACATCAGTTGCTCTGGAAGTTGCATCAGAGAAGTAAATGCAGCCTTCACTTTTTTGGAAGTAAAAGTAAAGCGAGAGATGTCTACAGAACTAAATGAAGCTGCTTGAAAAAGTGCTTTAACTGCTAGGAAACACAGCAGGGATCAGATCACCTGGAAAAATACAGAAGCCTAGAAAATATCCCTCGAATTATGCAGGTTGGTCTCCGTTGAGTTTGCAGTTCTGATTCACATCTGTGTGCTGGTGGTGCAAGGACCAGACAGGCCCATCCTTCCTTCTGCTCATCCTCCTCCTGGGGGTGTCACGACATCCCTTGAACAGGCAGCTCAACACCACGTGTTTCGTGGGCTCAGTTGGTGCTTGCCCTATGTCGGGTGTCTCTCCTTAAAGTTCTTCACCTGCCTGTAGCAGCCCAGAAGTGGAAGAGTTAAAAATCTTTCTCTTTTTCACACTAGGTCCACTATTTGTGAGAGCAGGAGCTCCCTATCAGGGCTGGGCTTTGTAATGTATTCCATCTATTGATAAGAAGGCAACATAACATTTCTAAATTGTTCAGGGTGTTTGCAGAATGCCAGAGCACTCCAGTGGCCTTCCATACAGAGCTCTGCTGATGATAAATCATAAGAGATATTCTAGAAGTGCCTACTTGCTTATGGAAATATCTGAAATACTGGAAAGCTCACAGATTTCCCAAGGTAGGTGAAGAGGCCATTCAGCAAATTTTCCCTCTACTTGAAATGCAGTTTTCAAATCATTTAAGTCCTAAGTACCTAATGAAAATACAATGTAGTCCCCATGGCTTCCAGCAGTAATACACTCCAGCCTCAGCCAGCCGAGCAAATAACCTCCATATATTTTTTGTACTAGGTGATTTCAATCTGCAGCACATTTTGTTTGAACCATATACCTAAAATGCCTTCAAAGAAGAGCAGGAGCCTGCCCTCTGAGGAATAACTGCAGGAACAGTACCTGCTGTGCAAATATTAGTGTTCAGCATCTAGTGTAGTCCCAGTGAATATGTTCCTAACATGTGTACAATTCAAATTAAAAGGTTATGTGCAGTACATGGACATGTACTGACATGGCCCATGTGTTTCATGTGGAAGCACATTCACTGTCCTAAAGTAAATGTTGTCATCAAAAACACCTCATTTTCCTAATATAATTGATGTAAAAGACCGACAGAAAAAAAAAAGCAAAACAGATCTTTCTGGAAAATGAAGAAAGTTTCACCTAATTCTTGTGGTGTTTATTCCAAAATATTTTCTCAAGTTTCTGTGCTGAGGCAACTATGTCAATAAATTATTTGCAAGCATGAGGCTTGCTGCAAGGAGTCAACAGTGTGGTTTGTATGTTCCTGCACAAGAGAAAAGTGGAAATCCTGAAAGAAGTACCTGTAAAATAAGCTATCAGTAAAGAAAACCTTGCTGAAGTCACACTGCAGGCTTGCTCATGCCCTGAAGCTTAAAGGTTCCAGCCCTTCAAAAATTCTTAAAGTGAAATCTACCTTCCAGTGACGTTAGTAACAAATTGGTCATTATTCCTGGAACGCCATAGTTAACATTTTCTTCTTTTTTCTCCGTCACACTATAACTGTTTCAATATTCAAATGCTGAGACATTTTAAATTATATTTATTTAACTGAATGTGTTTAATGTATCACTGGCAGCGCAGCCACCACTATGTGCAACATTGGGATGCTGAATAAAAGGCAACAGAGATCCTGTGAGACTGCAGCATGCTGTCTGTTTACATATGAAAGCAGGTTCAATATGCACTACATTGTGGCAGCCCCATGATGCCTCTCTTCGTTGCTCGTTAGTCTAAGAGCCTCCTTACTTTCTCAGAGCTGCTCCTTATGCATATGCATAACTTCTCATAATAATGCCGTAAGGCTGCTAATCTATTCTCCTTCAAACCCCTCCTCAAAACTCACTTTTTCTGTGGTGGCTGGAAAACATCTGACAATAACCCAGCAGCTGGTGTGCTGCTACTTATTCTACTGAAGACGATAAATATGTTGTTATCCTGACAGCTTTATTTCCATCTCCGTTATACCCACCTGTTGTTTTCATCCCATGGTAAAATGGTGAGATTTTTAAAGGGAAACTATTAGGATTTTTCATAAATATGTGTCACCTACCATGGCATGGTTCTCTGGGTAGGGTCTCTTCTTACTATGCAAATATGAATAATTACAGACATATTGTCTGAGTAATTTTATGTTCTTTCATAAATACATCCCATATTCCTTCCTGTTAAGTTTGCATTGCTACCAAGAACACTGAAAATATTAGTCTTTGAGAGGGAAGAAGGATATTGTCTTTGCATATAGTGAGGTACAGTGACAATTGCTTTAAATTTGGGATCGATGACACCTTCGCGATCCGTTCTCCACTTCCCTTTCCTTGTGACCAGCCCCACTCCCTCCCTCTGCCTCTAGATCTCCAGGCATTTCCTCCCTGGCAGTAAGGCAGAAGCTTCAAGTGCCCTCCACGTCAAGCCTCTCCCTTCCCCAGCATACGGACGAGAGCCACGGAAGCAGCTTCTCCAACACAAAGTCTGGTACCTTTGTCAAAAGGCTCATGCTAATTTCAGTTTCAAGCAGCACCAAGGCACATGTTGCATGCAGTGTTTTATTCACATTTGGCACCTCGTGGAGCAGATATGGCTGGGTAGTTCCTCTGCTGTCAAGGTCCAACCTGCATGCAGTCCCAATTCCTCTTCAAGTCTTCTCAAGTTACGGATTATGTTAGATAATAATTTTTCCCTTCTTGTGGGGCAGAGATTTATTTTAAAGTTGTCACCATTTCAAAGTGGACTTGTTTGTGGACTTGTCGTTGAAAATTTTAAGTCATGGTGTTATAATATTGTGTGAGGCTCTCAGTTTTAAGTTGTTCACAACAGCATTTCTAGTCCACCCATTTGCAGAGCAGAGTTTGAAGCTGCCACTTCTTAGTGTAGACAGCAAATAGAAAAAGCAGCATGCTATTATTATGTTTGTTAATACCAAGTTATCTTTGGCCTATTTACTGTGTCCAGTTCTGGGCTCCCCAGTTTAAGAAGAATGTTGAGCTGCTTGAGAGGGTCCAGAGAAGGGCGACAAGGATGGTGAAAGGACTGGAGGACAAGCCCTATGGGGAGCGGCTCCGGGAACTGAGATTGTTCAGCCTGGTGAAGAGGAGGCTCAGAGGTGACCTCATTGCTGTTTACAACTACCTGAGGGGAGGTTGCCACCAGGTGGGTGAGGATCTCTTCTCTCAGGCTGACGACACCAGAACAAGAGGACATGGCCTTAAGCTACACCAGGGGAGGTTTAGACTGAATGTTAGGAAGAGGTTTTTCACAGAGAGAGTGATCTTTCAGTGGAATGGTCTGCCCAGGGAAGTGGTGGAGTCGCCATCCCTGGAGGTGTTTAAGAGAAGACTCGATGAGGAGCTTAGTGACATGGTCTAGTTGGTGGGGAGTTAGACTGAATGGTCCTGTGGGTTCCTTCCAACTTGAAATAACCTGTGAACCTGTAAATGTGCTCTTGTGCTTGAAAATACTAGAAGAGTGAATTTTTTTTTCCCTCACTTCCAAATTTTCTTTGTAAAATCTGAAATTTTCATTAGGCTATTAAAAAAAAATGTAGTATATTATCTGGCACTTTATGGGTAACAGCTGTTACAAGAACGAGTTGCAATCCAGCAATTTGCAAATAAGTTCATTTGAAGTGTAAAGTGGACAGTTTTCTTGTAGAAATTTTTTATGACAAGCCAACTATAAAAGCTGTTTTAAAATTGAAGATGTGGGCGCTTTTGCATTTATCCAATCTGGAATCTGAAACTGCACAGAACATGTGACTTTTATGACTAGTCACAAAGGAACAAAATAGCCCAACAAAACAATCAGAACAATCCAAGAATACGTGGATATTTTTTAATTTGAAGGATGAACAATCGGGAGAAAACTACAAAATTGTAGTACACTAGGATGATGTAAATGATATAATTTACTGGATAACTTATAAATTGCTTACTCATCATAGGATGACATCTGTAAGACTGGTGATACATTCATAAAGTGTCCAAAGAGAAACAGGAAAGCTCATCTTTTGTGGTCTTTTAGGCTTTTCATAAATAATTGAGAAGGCCTTTAGAATGTTCTGTTAAAATCTGCCCCAATACCTGCTGCAGTCAAAGTAGATCTTCCCAGTCAATCCAGAAAGTATAGAAGCAAGACTCTTAAGAAGATCATTGAGACTTTAAAAGCAGTGACTTAACAAGGAAGATGGAGACAAATTCAATGGATAGGGCTTCCTGGACTTGCAATGTCCACTGATGGTTCTGTGTGTCAGGAGTGAAGCAGGATCACCTTCAACGGCTGATCTGATGAGGTGCTGCTGCTGTCACACATGGTACCCTCTAGGACCTTCAGCACAGCATCTTTCAGATGGCTTGTTTTGGACTCCACAGCTCCTATAGATGGCACTCAGAGTAGAAACAAATCTCTTTTAGCTGTGTACATGATTCCTTGAGACATTCACTCTGTTACAGAGTTTGAAATGGCTGTTCAGCTCAGCCATACCTTCTTCTAAGATTTTCTCCATGTACTATGATGTCTGCCTCTGCATTCAACTAAGGCAGTCATGGGAGAAGAAGCTCTAGATCAGTGCTTGGCAGTGCTGTTTGGATGAGCATTACCACCTTCTTCTTCCATTTTTATTTTTCCCATTTTTTTTCTACTTTGGCTTGCTCTCTACCATTCTGTAAATTCCTGTCTCTACATCCTAGTGCTCATCTTGACTTGCCCTCTCCTCAGCTTTGTTTCTGTGCCTTCAAAATAAGAGCAGCTCCTGTCAAGAGTGGCTATGACATGACCTGACAGAGCTTGACGAGGTTTTTCCCCTCTCTACCTTTCCTGTTTGTGGGAGTTGCTGCTCAGGATGTGCTTGGGTGAGAAAGCTGACCACTCACATTTCAGTAAACGGGTCAAAATGACCTAAGAGATGCTGTGTGCTTTCTTGGATAATTTGCACTACACACATGCTTAATAGCCTGCAAAATGGGCAGAGTAACCGGACGACTGAAGAGGGCACTTGACTGATTATTATGGAGTCTCCGAAACCATGACATTCAAATGCAATGTGCTAATAGCCTCACCAAGAATAATTTGTAATAGGTTTGTAAGTCAGCAAGAAAGACCAAATTGTGTGTGTGCATGCAAATAATTCTCATTGTTCTCTGGGGTATATATTTTGCACCAATAAGCACCAAGACAACCATTACCATTCAAAGTAAGCTCTGTGTAAGAATAGAGGCATGAAATAACTAGTGGTCAATGTAGAAGAAACAATACTTACCAAAGCAGAAAAGACTATTATCTGGTGTATGATAATGACCTCTGGGTTCCTGGAGCTTCACACAAAGTTAAAAAGGGAGTGACATGCTGGCTGGAGTTCACAAAGTCCAGCCAGCCAAGGGACAGAAGCCAGTCAAAAGGTGGAGAAAAGCAATTTCTGTGGTGATCAGCTCACTTTTTGATATGCATAATAAGTCAGTAAGGAATGGATGGTTATTTGGAAGCGTGTACCTGTGTTGGGAATTATTTGCTATACAAAGAGAATAATGTGCTTTGCAAAGGAGGTTGTGGAAGACTTACCAAAATGGTGTTATTGGGGCTATTATGTTGGGTCCTGGCAATATGAAGCTTCAGGCCTGTTAGCAGTAGTATTGCTACTAGTATAGTTGCTATTGCTTTAACGAAGAATGGGGGATGGTTGAGACCTGTAAATTTCAAAGAATTTATAATACAATGTCCTTTTTTTGTGCCTTCCCAGAATCACTACCAGGAGGACATTCACTTCAAAAGAATAATTTCCCTGGGTTTAAATTATGCTTGGAGCCAATTCCATGCTTATGTAATGATATTAAGTAGCACAATATCATATTATATGCAAACATTTGTGTGTTTAGAAAGACAAAGGAAACTCTATAGATTAAAATCCAGCAAAACAAAAAGTTATTCAATTAATCAGCACCTCTTTTAGAAAGCCCTGTGCTGTAACTAGAGGCATGTAAAGTCTGTCTTTTACTTAGATATTGTTCAAATAATTTATCATGTCTTTTTTTTTTTGAAAGCAGAGAGAAAAAGCAAAACAAAACAATCTTGTGCCAGTAGGAAAAAAAAAAAAAAGCTTTCTGTCAGCTGTGGCACGTTTAAACACCCTAAATATTTCATCAGACACTGCACTTACTTCAGTGTTTTAAATAAGATTTAATAAATAAGTGCATGTTCAGACTTGTACAGCCCTACTTTTGTCTGTAGCTGGCAATGTGCTGCTGCATGCATTTGACTGCACAGTTAAGAATTTTAATTACTTACCTGTTCTATAAAGACACTCATTCTCTTTTAACTGTTTATGAAAAAACAATGCCATAACCATTGTGCCAGAGATCT
>WEKX01024815.1:104015-147256 GCA_013390025.1 Pitta sordida
CCCCAGGGAGCTGATGATCATTTCTACTTTACCTTCTGCCATATCTCCCTTTTTTATGCAATAAGACCAGAGGGAGCAGGACAAAATCCTTAGGGAGCAACAAGAAGTCTCTTATTGGGTGTTCTTCTGGATTTAATTCAGGCACTGGGAGCATTCTTGCCTCTTCCTTCATCCTCCATCAATTTGAGTGCAGCGGATGGTGACATCAGGCAGTATTGTAACAGTAGTGTGATTTAACCTAAAGAAGAAGTATCAGGAAAGCTATGAACTCATTTGGTTAGTCTCAGAGATGCTCTGGTAAAGACAAGCATTTATCATGAATGAGCTGGAGAGAATAAAATATGGAAGAAAGATACAANACATATGACACAAACTGTACGTTAGAGGACTCTCTTCCTACTCTGGCCAACGTGACTTCATACCTGTAACTTACTACTTATGCCATCATTCTTTTCTTCACTGACAGTGTGATTGATATGACTAGAAATTACCTGTGACAAAAATTCGGGGGGAAAGATTCAGAAAACTGAAACAAAATGAGATATTTTGCCAGATATCCTACATGCCAATTTTGTTGTAGAAATGTCTTTTTGGTCGTCTTTTTGAACAGTGCTTTTCAGAATTCAAAAGTAATCATAGAATGAGTTGGGTTGGAAGTGACCTTAAATATCATCCAGTTCCAACCTACCTGTCCATGCCAGGGACACCTTCCATCAGATCAGGACCCAGGCCACAAGAGTGGGAATATTGCATGATACCATTACTGCTTTCAAGTGATCATTTTGCCTCTTTCACTTGATATTGTTGTACTGCTTCTGCTAATTGAAAATGCTATCTAAATGCTAATTATTTTTGTTCCCTGACTTTGGAAAGCAGACTGTCCTTAGACAGTCCATCATGGATAGTTTATTGCCAATGAATGTGCCTTGCTTGTAATCCTGGGCCACTCCCAATACAAAAATTAAATCAAGTCTAAGTCCAAGTTATTTTTCTCAATCTTAATTTTTTTTTCCCTACAAAGTAGCTGAAGGACAAATACCATAGCTGGGCCATCTGTCTTATCTGATCTATGCCTCTTCCTTTTCCAGTCAGGTTAAGTTAGATCTAGACAAGGATGCAGCAGATTTTACTTTGATTTTCCATCTGTGGTTTCCGTAAATCCTTTGTTTTACAGTACATGTCAGTGTATGGCATACGGCCGCTCAACTCACAGCAATCAGTGATTTCAAGGAGTTGACTCCACAGGGCTTCTTCTGTGGGTCATGAGAATGGCTGTGGATCCACCTCCTGAGCAGAATGTGCCTGATGAAAGGGTCTTCCTTCTCTGGGTCAACACTGACCAGTTCAATCTCTGTAAATGACTGCATCTCTCAGTTATCACATCAGAAATGCTGCAAGATGAATATGCAAAAGGGTTTATTTAAAGATATTGAAACACAACATCAATTATTATTAGACTCAAACTGACTTTACCCTTGGTTGCAGATCTTTTCACATTGTGAGGATAATCGCTGTTGTATGTTCCAGTTTGCCCCTCCCTTCCCAATATGTTTACCTGTGAAGGATAGTGGTAGCCCAGTCACCTGACCAGTTTGTAGTTCTCTAGGTATGACACAATTCAGCAAATTTTCTCTGCTCATTATATCTCAGTGGAAATATTTTTTCAATGAGTTTTCCAATTTGATAGTAAAAGCTGATTTTATTGAGGCATTTTTCTTTCAAGTAAAAATCAGTTTATCTCGTATGAATATGTACTTTAAAATGCTGATGGTGAGGATTTATTTTCAACTTTAGTTGTTATACCATTTGCTGAACAAGGCCTAGCATTGAGGTGTCAGAGGTATTTCTTCACTTTACTTTTCTCTTCCAGGACATTAAAGGACACTTTCAAGTCAAACTTATCACAAGACTATGTGAAAATGAGAGTGTCTGATGTCTGGTGAAGGTGAATTGACCAAAGAGATTGTGAGGCTTCAAATTTATCTTTTTGTTCTGAAAGAGCAGAAGTCAGATCTGGCAATTAGAGTGAATTATGGTTCCCTTCCCAAACCATCTTTTCACCAGATACACAAAACCTCCCTATGTTTATGTTTGCCACTGGTGTTTGGTGGAGACGAACGGTTCTTTAGTCTTTGTTTGCTTATGGGAAGCTTAAGGCTTATGCAAAGATTGGCACCTAAGTATAAAATAGTTTCCTGCACAGCAATAGCTCAAGGTTTTTAGGAGAGGTCAGCTTTTAAGCTTTACTTTAATTGTTGCTGTTGTAATCCTGAGATGCTGAATGTTTTTTTTGATGCAGACATAGGCTGAGTAGACAAAACTTATAAAACCCCCAGCTAAATACGGTGCTAAGCTTCTGAATGTTTTCATAAGGCACCTCAGGGAATGCGGAGTTACAGTAGCTTTTAGCCACTTTGGTTTTGTGAAAATTTGGTATTGTAAAACCTTTCTGCTGCTATTGAGGTTGAGGAACTCATTGTTGGGAATTAGTGTGACAATGGAGCAGGGTTACTCTTGGGATTCTAAAAAGCAGTATCTGTTCTAGGGGAAACTCACAGAAGAGTACCCTGAACTACAGAAAGGAATGCACCTTTGAAATGTCAGCTCTGGAGGCAACAAAAACAATTAGATGAAAGTTCTAGTTAATGTTAAATTGTAACTAATTGATTTCTTGTTTTCAAACCTGCCTTTCTTTCGGAAACAAAAGTCAGAGATTCAAGTCCTTCCTTTTCTTCTATTGTGTTATTGTCTCTGTTAGAAATGTAGAACTGTGTACTTAGCTTTATTGAAGCTGTAACTTCACCCTTTAGAAGAAATACTGATAAATCAAAACAATAAATTCATTCAAATTCTATTTTCACCATATAATTGACTTGTTAACAGTACCAATTTGATTGGATTTGCCACTAATGTCACTGTACTTTGCTGGCAGATCTCATCACAGGGCATTCTGCACACTCCACTGCTCTATTACGGCAGTGAATCAGTCTGTGGATTTTGCTGTGGTTTTTGTCTGGTTTTTTGGTTGACGTTGTTTATGTTTGGTTTTGTAGGTTTTGGGTTTTTGTTGGTTGTTTTTTGTGGTAGCTGTTTTCCCAAAATAAATATTATTCCTGGTTAATAACATTGCCTCTCTTGTGAAACTCTGACCATCATTTTTGGGCTGTACTTTAATCAATATAATTTACTTGTTTGCTTTTTGCTTTCTGAAAAAAGCACAAATACCCACATTTTTAGCAGCAACTTTAGGTATGAGGTTCTTATCCAGTGTTTGACTGCAAGGAAGTCTCAGGAAAACTAGCCATTATATCTGCCTTTCGTTTTCGACTCCTCTGCATTTGGGGAATTAGATTACAGTCTTGTCTGACTGAAGTGAATAGAAAATTTTCAGCAAAGGGTCTGAGGTTTGGGTTTGGTCCCTGATCTCAGCTACAGAAATCAAGGATCAAATAGCTCAGGAGAAGGCATTTGTTTTTATTCTCTGGCCAAGGCTGCTGTCAAGAGATGTAAGAATTAAGGTGAATTCATTCTTCAAGGGAGACAGTGACTTCCGTCTGCAAATGAGCCTTCAGATATGATGTGTCATGGAGCTACAGGCTATTGTTGAGCTTCTAGGGTCTAACCTTGAACTGGCTGCACTATTTCTCTCCTTTAACTTCTGATATTCTATTCCCCTTGTAAGGGTGAACTAATTGAAGCAAAGCAATACTGTGGGTTTGGAAAGGAACTGGATACTAGTGAATAAACCCACTGTGCTGTGCTGTACTTGTGCCCTGAGTGGTTCACAGGTTACTCTGAGTTGGAAGGGACCCACAGGATCATCTAGTCCAACTCCCCACCAACTAGACCATGTCACTGAGCTCCTCATCAAGTCTTCTCTTAAACACCTCCAGGGATGGAAACTCCACCACCTCACTGGGCAGACCATTCCACTGAGAGATCACTCTCTCTGTGAAAAACCTCCTCCTAACATTCAGTCTAAACCTCCCCTGGCGTAGCTTGAGGCCATGTCCTCTCGTTCTGGTGTCGTGAGCCTGAGACCAAGGTCTTATGGATGAGTGACCAGCAAAATTAGTACAGTGAACACGGCATTATTACCTCAAAATGAGGAAACAGGCAGCTGGATTTCCCTGTTTGGCTGCTTGACTGAGGCACTTTTTTAGGGCTCAGCTTTAGGAAAATAAGGCTCCTCCTGGACATAGAGCTACACCTTGGATCATTCAGTAGCCTTCTAACCTCTTCAGTCATCCTGTGACCAAAAGGGTATTTTCACACCTGTGTTGTCTTGCTACTTCCATGAATTGAACACTTGGATTTCCTGGCTATGGCACCGCCTCCACAAGGACTTCACATGAACCCAAATATCTTTGCAAATGTACAGATGCTCTGCAGGTCTCATTACAACCTCGGGAATAGAGTCAGCATTTTAGTCATATTTGCTGTTCTACCTACTAGAAAATGAACAGATATGAACCTACAGAAGCATATCTATAGGAGGTTTATGTTAGAAATTACATTTCTTAGGCTGCCTAGAAGTACCTCATCAGAGGGTTATGAATAATGTATGACACTTTTTGCTGTTGTAGAGCCTGTACTAGCTGAATTAATCCACTCAAATTTCTATATGTATGTATAAAAAGCCTTAGCTTCTTTTCAGCCTTTATTCCTGCTGTAGTGTAGCAGGTATTTGCGTAAAGTCAGTGATTTTTCTTCCTGTCTACTTTAGAAAACAATACTCGTAGGCTCTTTCTTTGACTTAAACACATTCATTCTTCCTAAAGCTTTTAAAAGGAGCAGAGCTTTCAAGATCAAAGATGTTCATACAACACCTGTACTAACACTTTTCAGTCATTATTGACCGTTTTTCCTGATATTGTTTTATGCAGGTGCCTTTCCAGTGAGCTCTTTAGAATGTGAGGGAATACAAAAAATAAGCATCTGTGTATCTTTTTGTCACACTTTAAAAAGCAGAGTTTGTTGACAAATGGGGGGGAAAAAGCACATAAATATAATCATCTCACTCCTCTGCTCCTTGTGATCCGGAGTTTTAGAGAATCTTCAGATGCTTGCTCACATGATCATGAAATCACTGTGTATTCTGTAGAATTCGTGGATGTGAGCCAGGAATGAATATTTACAAGTGGTTGCAAAGCATGTCTCTTGATAATAATTTTTTATTACCTCTTTTTAAATAATGGAAATGGTCTTGCCAGGGAGCAGAAATAATTCCATGTACCTTAGATTAACCGTCCAGCTCAACCGGGACCGTGTCTGATGAATATTACAGGGAGCAAGGAAGGGACAACTTGCAGGCTTAAAAAAGTACTTTGCAAATACTTAAAAATATCAAACCAGAAAAAGATGTGAATTCTCAAGTAATCAGAACTAAACTGATCAAACTAAATAGAAAATGGGGAGAGATAAACATACAGTAATTTTTCCACACAGACAAGAATTGAACCACATATTCCCACTGGCAGCTATATTACATTTAGAATCTTCTTGTCATGCTATATTTCTGTGTTAACACTTATCAGACATGACTTACTTGACATATTTAAAGACTCAAGTACAGAAATAAGTACACAGATCAAAAAAATGGCTATACTGAAGAAAACAATTGCTGAACTCTGTGACAATTACTTATTTAATCAGGAGTTGGATCAAGGTTTACTTGTGCAAACGAATCTACATTTATTTCTTTCTTCAAAAGAAAAAATATATTTCCCTTCAGGACATGATGTAAAGATGGTCTTTTATGACTTTAGTATGATTTAGTTGATTGGAGGGCAATGTTTGTATGAGTTTGAATGGTAAATCTCTTTTTTCTTCTAGGACAGTAATTTTGAAGGAAAGGATGATGACAGAATAATCCAGTCCCAGAATGAGATCCTGGATTATATTATTATAATCTAGGCATTATATTTGAGAATTGACTATTTATAACCGTGTGCTTGAAGGCTAACAGACTACAGACCACTTAGAGAGAAAACACTCATCAGAAAATTCTGTGATGCAGATTCCTTCTTGCAGATAGGCACATGAGCAGGTAATTCACAAACTGAAATAAACAGAATATGTTTGCACTTTCATAAAAAATGTCAATTTAATTTATTATAATTTATTATTTTATTTCAGTATTTTAGTATTTTATTTTAACCTTTTCTTTTGCCTGCTTGCAGTGTGGCTCCGTGTGAAGCTGTGGAATTTCATGGCAACTCTATGTTTGTAACTGATCTCCGTAAGAAACCAGTGTAAGTGAAACCTGCTGCAGTCCCTGAAGTCAACAGTAACAGTGTTGGGGACCATAAGGTAACAGGAGAGGTGTTCCCACAGCATGAATCATGGGGCTCTACTCCCAGTGCTGAACACCTAAAGAGCTCAGACATTAGAGATGTATTAATTCTTCCAAAAGAGGGCAGAAGCAGCATTTACAGAGTCCCCTTGACAAATGTGTTCCCTTCACCCAACTGCAGTCTCCTGTCTCCCAGATTCTCAGAATACAAACCCCTGGCTCTGCAAAACAAACAATAAGAACCAGCCAGGAAACCTCACAAACGTTGTAACACTTACACAGCAGTGCAGATTAGAAAATATATCAAAATCCTCAGTACTGTCTTCCTGACAGCAAAACCCAGTAGGGAAGGTACAGACTGCAAAATGGGTGCAATGCCAAGGAATACTTATATGTCTTCAATTACATTTTCAGTTTGAATGGTTTAATAATAGTTTAATAAAATGTCTGAGAAGTGTGTGAGTTTGTGTATTAGATAAAAGAAAGACAGATGGATGAATAAAGAAACGGTGGCCAGAAAGGTATGCTGTTATGTACCCACACGTAACTGATGTAAAATTTTTGGACACTCAAGATCAGACCAAATGTGTCACCTTAGCCCAAGGCAGTGAAATCATCAAATAAAAGGCTGAAAAGGACCACAAAATGTAATTTAGTCCAGCTCCCTGCCCTAAGGCAGGAACATGTCTACCTGCGTCATTCCTGACAGATGTTTGTCCAACCTGCTCTAAAAAGCTACACATGATCATGTCTGCCAGGTACCCAGGCAGACTTTCTTGCATGTTTGGCAGTGCTTGGGTAACCTGTCAAACCAACAAAGTCTTCTTGAATTGACAGTTGAAGACTATAAGAGAGAAAAAGAAATATATATATATATGTCTTCACACTGCAGGAGAAAATGTATTTGATTTTGCCTCATTGTCTCACTGGGAAGTACTCTACCAAAATAATTTGTACTCTTTTTAATGGATTTCTTAAGTAAAACATACACAGTGAGATCTGTAGGCAATCAAAACTGGGCTACAGGGAAAAAATACAGTTACTGAAATACATGTACGTGGAAGAATTTTGTGGGCAATATTAGAAATTTTCAGCCAATATCTGCCAATATCTACATCCATGTTTTTAAGTTTTTCATAATGCAGTTGAGATATTGAGAGACTAATGCGTCACGATTCACCCAAATATCTGTCATATGAACAAAAAACTTCCGAGATCCAGATCAACATATCTTTTCAAGAAGTGTTTCACCCAAAATATGTAAGAACAGTCAGCATACAGCTCTGTGACTGCTGACCTTAGATGGTTTTAGGTTGGTTCAGTATAGACTCACCGATCTGGAATGAGGTCTTGACCATACATAAACTAATCTGTGTTGAAATACTTGAGATGGTCACAACAAAATACTCATAATTTCTGAAGCAGACTGAAAAGTTTATTGTTAAAGGACAGTTAAAATGCTTTGATTAAATTCTGGTTTTTTGATCTTGATTAGTTTGTACAAATAGAACTAAAGTAAATTAAAAAATTAAAACATTTTAATTTTAAGGTGCTTGGTATAATATTGTAGGATATGTTTCAAGATTTCTAGGTATAGCTGTGAAAAGAGTTGGGTTCCATTTTCTCCATAAGCACTCATCTTTGAAGCTAAAAATTATTTTCCCTCTTAGCTTTTTCTTTTCCAGGGTAAACTGGCTTCAGAGTTTGCCAAAATCCTGCTTGTACTGAGAGGTCTCAAACTGGTCACAGTTTTCCAGCTGCAGCCTCATCGGTACAGAGCCAAAGGGAATGATCACCTCTTACTTAATGAATAATTCACATAATTAGGCCTTAGTTTTGAAAGATAATCTGCACAGAACATCAAGTTATTTCTAAGAAGGACACAGTGAATACCAACAGAGATGATTATAAGGACCACAGGAGATAAGACAAACCTGCTAACTCTGAAGCACTCCTCAGGGGAAAGTTCTTATCAGATTTTATACCAAACTTTATTTAGATCTTCCCTGAAAGCTCAGGTGGTTGGAAATCACACAGTCTTCTGTCTTCCTTCTTCACTATAAGGCTGTTCAGACACTGGAAGAGGTTTTCCAGAGTAGCTGTAGCTGTCCCAACCCTGAAAGGTCAGGTTGGAGGAGGCTCTGAGAAACCTACTCTAGTAGAAGGTGTTTCTGCTCATGACAGGGTTGTTGATCAGATGATCTTTAAGGTGCCTTCCAACCCAAAACATTCTATGATTATATGATTGCAAACATGTATGCAGGTGCTATGTTAACTTGCAGGCTTAATAAATCACTGTGTACAAGCACTGATCCCCGCGAAAAATCCAGGTCCAGCACTCACACCTCAAGGGTATGTGTCATTCTGACAGAAATAGCACAGAAAATATAAAAAAACCAAAGTTCAGTATTGTGAGGGTGGGCTAAAATGGAAAATATTTTAAAATTTCTGACCTTCCCCTAAATTTAATTTTCTTTTTTTCTTTTTTTTTTTCTCCCCCAGATTTTGTGAGTGTCTCCTTCCAAAGTGTTAGTTGCCCTTCTGGATTTCAGGGCCGTGTCTTGGAATAGGAGAATAGCAGGTTATGCTGTTTCTCTATGCAGGAATTACCTGGAGTATGAGAGTGGGCGTGAATAGGCAGTGGGTAAATCAATGGACAAAAAAAATATATGTATGGTCAAGCTTCATTCTGGCAGTCTACTGTGCTTGTGAACCCTGCTTCAAACCTTGGCACTGTGGATTCAGCGGGAGAAGCAAGGTTTCTTTATGTATCCATGAAAAAATTGAAGTGAGAGCTATGGCTTGTGGTTACAAAGAGTGATGGCAGGAAACAGAAGAGCACAGAAAGCAGGACAATGAGGAAAAATTATATGGAGGGTGGAACTACATGCATTCGTCCCTAAGAAAACCTTCACTGTTCAGACTCATGTTAAATTGAATCCTATGAATAACTCCTGAACATTCAGAAAGTTACTGTTCTGGAAACAGCCAGCTTCTATGTTTTGTTTTGAATTCCAAGTTTTTCATCTCATATGCTTGCCTGGTTCCTCCTGTATATTTAATCTTATATGTATATGTGACAGGTTGGAAAGAAAATAGGTCAACAGTACTTAGGATAAGTAATACTTTAATCAATTTTAACATAACTTCTGATGGAGAGGGACTGAAGATAACATACTGCCTTCACTAATTCCATTTAAAGTAGCAGGGACATAAAAAAATCATATTGTTTAAATTGCTTGGGGAACACAAATTATCTGGTTTATATTCCCAAAGAAGCTATAATACCCAATAAGATACAGTGAAGGACATGCAATAATTTTAGCACCTAGTATGGTTATTATTGATATATAATGTACGTGTAAATTCACACTTCTTCAGTTCTGCCTGGAGGAATCATTAATATGTAATGGATCTGATGACACAGAAGACCTTAATGATAAGTGTAACTGGACTTTTACTATTTTTCTGCTTAATAGATTTTTACTTAAAAGAGCTTTCCACTCATCTACAGCTTTCAAAATATGTTCATATGTGTTTGAGGGCAAAGTATGTGAAGTGCAATTGTTGGAAACTCAATATTAAAAAATTTAAAGTTGGTATCATTGCAGTGTTTCAAAATAGAAAATGCACATTACTTTTTAATGCAGATCATCCCATGCAACACAGAAGCAGTAAAAATGACCTGGATTTTTTGGCAGAAATATCAATATTCTGAATAAGAATATTAGAAACAAATCTCTACCACATACCTGTCAGAGTATCTCCTCTGATGTATAGCACTATGCCATTTTATATAGGCTTGAATCACAGAATGGTTTGAGTTTGAAGGGAAATTAAAGATCATCTAGTTCCAATTCCTCCAACATGGACAGGGATGTTACCCACTAAACCACAGTGCTCAGGGCCCCATCCAACCTGGCCTTGAATATTTCCAGAGATGGGGCATCCACACTTTCTATAGGTCACCTTTTCAAGCATTGACATGAAGGAAATGCTGTGTATTTGGACCTTAGCAAAGACTTGGACACGGTTTCCCATGGTAAACTTCAGGAGAAACTCTCAGAGCGTGGATTGGATAGGAACATTCTGTGTTGGCTTGGGAACTGGTTGAATGGATGAGCTCAGAGAGTGTTGGTAAATGGTGCCACATCCAGCTGGTCGCTAGTGGAGTCCCACAGTGATCAGTGCTTGGCCTGGCACTGTTTAATATCTTTATTGATGATACGGACGAGGGAATTGAGTCCACCATTAGCAAGTTTGCAGATGATGCCAAGCTGGGGGTAAATGTTGAACTACCACAGGGCAGAAGGTCCCTTCAGAGGGACCTTGACAGGCTAGAGAAATAGGCAGACTCCAACAGTATGAGATTTAACAAGACTAAGTGCCGGGTTCTTCCCTTTGAACATAACTCTATGCATCGCTATCGCTGGGGGACGAGTGGCTGGAGAGTGGTGAAATGGAGAAGGATTTGGGAGTACTGGTTGACAGAANCATTTGCTTGGGAGTTGGACTAGATGATCCTTGTGGGTCCCTTCCAACTCAGAATAACCTGTAAACCTGTGAAATGATGACTTGACTATATATTTAGGCTAAGGATCTTTCTTGGAAGAGTGACTAGGAGAAAAAAGTAAGTCTCATTTTCAAGATGATAGAAGAATATGAGTAGCATCAGGCAGAAAATAGTTGGCAATCAAAGGAAAGCAATGGACATACAGGTGCTGGAAGAAAAGGACTTGCAATTCCGGACATAGAAGCAAAGGAAGATCAAATTAGAGTACAGATGAATTTTTGTGTCTATGTGTGGTGGAACACAATTCACAGTCTTACACTAAAGTAACACAATCTTGTAATAGTTAAATGAGTCTTTAGAGACTGAAAAAATGTAGGAATTCTTACATGTTGATACAAAGGTCAGGTAACAGCTAATTCTTAAAAGAGGTGGTAACCCTCAAAATTGACACAAGCAGTCGCCTCAAGTTATGGTAGAGACTAGAAAAAACTTTGGGAAAGGACTGCTGTGAGACACAGTGGGGAAATGTCTCTTTTCCCCAGCACCTTTCTTAAAGTTCCCTCCAGACACCACATTTAGGGTCTGGCTGCTTGAAGTGTCATGCTCAGGGCTATTCTTGCTCTCTTTTGGTGTCCCCTCAGATGGAATCATGATTTGAGTGTCCCTCAGGCTGCCCTGTCAGCAGCTCTAGCCGACAGCTCTTGGATTTTCTTTGTCTATTCCAGAAGTCACTGAAATATATCCTGAGTTGTCTATTCCCTGTGGGGTAGGAGGCAAAAAGGAAGGCAAACTAGCACATGCACTACAGGGGATGTAAATGCTTTTGTAAAACTTAGAATTTTATTTGAATGGGTTCTTGAGTGAATTCCTTGATGTTATATCACTAATAAGGCTGTGTGCTATCCATTTCAGTCAGGCTGGAGCACACCTGCTTCCCTGTAGGATCAGAATGCCTTAGGAAAGCAGGTAATCCAAGAGCTTCTGTTGCATATTCACTCCTGGAGCAGTAGTGACCCTCTGAACCAGACTGCAGCTCCAGAGATTTGAACCCAGAGATGCAACAGGAATATGATGAGCAGCACATGGAGGAGCAGGGGTTTGGAGGTGTTGGCAAAATAGTGGGATTCCAGTAGAAACTGTTCACTTTCTTCCATTTCTTTCATTATAAGCACAGATTTAGCCTAGATCACTATTTCTTATTTGACAAACACTTTCCAAAATCAATAGAAAGAGATGGTCATTGCCCTGAGATGATCACGGCTCTCAACATTGCCCAAATCTGCACTACAGGCAGAAGGATGTGGGACAGTACTCTACACAGAAGTACAGCACTGTAGCAGCATTGCAGCTACAGTTTTTCCCTGCTCAAATCATTTAGGATCAGAACTTCAGTGCTAAGTCCTCTTGCAAAGACAAAGAGAGGCTTTGCCATTCATTCAAAGTAAGTAGTGTAGGAGTAAGGAGTGGCAGCAAAGTACAGTTTTACCTAGGGCACAGATAGTCCCCTAAGAAACTCTTGAAGATTCAGGTAACCTAATGCTTTTATAAGATCTTTTTAAAGAGACTGTGTTTTTTTAAATGAAATAACAATTTCATTTGCAGGTGAGGATGGCTGCTGCAGGGTGGAAATTCTGTGGCATTTTTGTTGTGATACTTTCCTCACTCTCTGTTTCAAACAAGATATGTGCTACAGTAAGGCAACACATAAACTGTATGTAAATTTTAAAACTCTTCAGCTGCCTTTGTTTTGGCCTATTTTTACAATATTTAACAATCATATTTGTGTTCCTTCCCGTGCATAAGAATGATGTCTCACTTGTCAAATTAAAAGATGGAACTTCATGGAGGCAGAGGTTGAATATGTCTTAAAGAGAATGATTCTGTAAAGTCACCTAATAGTTTAAAATTTGTGTTCAGGGTCTGTTTCACAGAGCTCTTTAATTCCCCATAAATAGTGGAAAAATGTGTCAAAATGCCCTACTGCAATTTTTGGCTCGTGTTCCTGTTAATGGATAGCTCTGCACAGCAACTTTCCCGTAGCAAGGTCTTTTTCTGCACTTGACTACCTTTAACTGACTCAGTGCAATGGCTCATGTGCTTATAGTCACCCAGGTGCTTAAGCACTTCACTTAATCAGTGCCTTTGGCAATGAGGATAAAGAGACATCTTCTGCCCCAGAGGGATCAGTCTCCTTTCTATGATAAAGGCAGAATATTTCACTTAGACTGCCGAGAAAAAAAAAGAGCCAACGTAAAATCGGACATGTAGGAATCACTATAATCAGGATATCTTCAGAAACTTTCCCTGGTTTAGTCTAGAAATGGTCATAAAAGTGTCATGGATGGATCCTTGGCATGCTGGCACTGGGGGTGGACTGCATGGTTTTTACATCTGGGTGCAGCACATGCACTGATGATAATACAGCATCTTCATGCAGTATCCAGAACACGTGTCTCTTGACATCTTTTCTTTCAGTTGGACTTTGAGATTTTAAACTCTTAATCAGTTTATAAAATATGGAGTTCTTACCGTCTGCCTTATCACCACCTACTTCCCTTTGTCAGGAGTGGACTGGTCTTTGACTTTACCTCTCTTTGAACCTTCCCTGCAAGAACATAAGTGGATTTAGACGCATACCATCAATGGCTTACCTGAGGTGTGGTCCAGACAGCTCTAGGTAAAATCTGTACACAGCTGGGTGCAGATGCTCAGCACTGATGCTTTGTTTTGGAGGACCACATTTATCTTCTGTTCTAGAGGGATCCTAGCAACTTGAAAATTGGAGATTGTTTTCACATGAGGCAGGACTTATCACTAAATTCAGCTGAACAGAACCACACACATTACTGATTCCCTGTGTGTTACTAGCTGGTGCAAGGTCATGTTAGGTGTTTTGTAACTAATCTATACAACCATTTCATCTTTAGAGTGTTTTCCATGTTAGGATGGTGATAAGTGTGCATGATGCTCTGGAAGAAATTGTAAAGCTCTGTGAAACATACGGGCATTACTGATGCACAGGTAAGACGTATGGACAGATAAAAGCTACTTTGTTATCAAGATGTCACTTTTAAAATGTTTTTGCTAGATTTAGACTGGCTCCATCTAGAAACCTGCTGCTAAAAATTAGTATTGCAAAAAGTAATGAATGATTACAGTATTGACTCGTAGTGACAACCCTCTAAGAGCTTAACCAATATAGTTACTAAGAAAGTGATGAATTTACCCCTTTTAATTCAGTGGAGCTATCTCAGAGATAACTTTGACTCCATTGTCTTTTGTTTCTTTGACCCATCAGAATTTTCTTTAATTATCAGAGAACCATGTCTCCCCAACAAGTGTTTTTTAAAAATCAAATGAGGGAAAATTTTGCTATAGGGTTTCTATAGATAATTATTTCTTTTTTTTGGACACAAAATAATATTTATAATCCATTCAAAGTAATAATTTGCAATTTATGGACTTACATTTATGCATTTGACTAAATTATGAAACAAAGTTTTTGGTATAAATGATAGTTTCAGCATAGTGCAGTGATACTGCATGTGTCCCACTACTCACCACCCCATCCTCACTGCCATGCTGGTCTCCAGACTTTGAGGCTGTTTTAGTTTAAGGTAAGCTAAGAACCTTTTTCCATTGATCTTTTTGTTCCACATCCACAAAAGAAAATGCTAAGACATTGCTACTGATTTTTTTCCCCCCAATATGTGGTCATTATAAGCAAAAAAGAAGCTCACACTTCTACCTTTTAATTGGGCATTTAGCAGGACAATGTTTGAAAGCAATTAATGGGAAAAACATTTTTGTCCTGTTTTATCAATTGGTCTCCAAGAAAAATGCTGTCCAAAGTAACTATTATGTGCAAGCCAGGAAACTGTTGTCCTTTTCAGTTTTTCCCATGTCACAATTTATTCATTTAATTCAGTTCCTCAAAATTACTGCAGTGCTAATTATCTCTCTCTGTGTAGAAAATGAGTTTGGCCTACTTCAGCTTCCTTCATTTTATGCCTGTTTTCGCCTATTCTTCAATGGGTGAGTAATGTGCAATGTGAAAAAAGAGAGGATCTTCAAAAATATGTGAAGTGTCTAGAGTGGCTTTTTGGTACCTGTGAAGAGGCCCCTTGAAGAAGCTTAAAGGACAATAGAATATTGCGGCTAGCAGTGGTTTATTTTGTCCACATGACTCATTTCACACGCACCCAGGCAACTGATGAATGGAGGATTAACACAAGTTTTCACCTTATTGAAATGAGTGATTCAAAGCAAACAAATAGGACTAACTAGTTTGGAATATGAAATTAAAGTTTCTTTGAGTCCCTTTGTTATGCATCACTTTCAAACTTAATTAGAAATATGATGGCTTTGGAATTACTTTTAACCAACTCTGTTAAATAACAGTAGTTTAATGTTTGTTATTGTCACACAGCCCACTTGTCTGAAATCCAAAGACTCCCAGAGACTGTTCAAACACATTAGCAAAAAGCTGTTTTTAAACAAAATGAAAAAATGCCACATATATACAAATATATTCTCTCTTTCTTTGGCCCCGTTTATAGAGACATACAGAAAGAAAGAGCATTAGATACATTTTTTGCTGTTAGTTGCATTATACATGTCTACAAATATTTATAGGTGGGTAGGTAGCACTACAGAAAAAGTGCTTTAGATGCTATCTTCATGGTGACTTACACAGCTCCTTCAACTACTTCAGCTTTGTAATTACATATTCAAAACAGAATGGGGCTACCCATGAGCACAGTTCAACCATATGTGAATTTCTGTGGTGTGAAGTTGCAACACTCTGCAGTCATACAAGTTATATACTCCCAGTTTACAGTTTTAACACTTACCCTTGAGGAAGAATAGTTTGTATAGAACAGTCAGTGTCCAAGGCACACATATGATTTAAAAATAGAATGTCTCCCTTCTATGGCTTCTAAGGATGCAACAAATTGATATTAACACCTTTTTGTTGAGCAGATATTCAAATTCACCTTGCTGAATAGACAGTTAGTGGGCCATGCACCATTTTCCCCTGGTTTTTGGGATAATGCTCTTCAGTGCCTCTGTAATGTACTGGAAGTTCCTTGCAGCTGAGTTCGGTTTCTTCTGTGGAACAGCTTCATTAAACCGTGCACACTAAAGCTCCAGATTGTGGCTGAATCGCAAGTTTTGTCTTTNGATTTCAAAACAGAATGTCTCCCTTCTATGCCTTCTAAGGATGCAAACACCTTTTTATGGAGCAGATATCCAAATTCACCTTGCTGGATAGACAGTTAGTGGGCCATGCACCATTTTCCCCTGGTTTTTGGGATAATGCTCTTCAGTGCCTCTGTAATGTACTGGAAGTTCCTTGCAGCTGAGTTCGGTTTCTTCTGTGGAACAGCTTCATTAAACCGTGCACACTAAAGCTCCAGATTGTGGCTGAATCGCAAGTTTTGTCTTTATACTCCAAGTTTATAAGCATGATGCTCTGTAAGGAACGTCTGCAGAATTGTACAGAATTAAAAGCAAGAATTTTGTTTTAGTGAGTGGCAGTACAGTGGAGAAAAAGAGATTGTTCATTTCACTGTCTAACCTGCACTGAATCCTTTCTGAAGATTTGTACAAGTGTATGGAAGAGAGGGACCAGAGACCGAATTTTTTTTCTATCTCCCACACAATTAGTAACATGAAGGGAGAGCTGTAACGACATCCACTTTTGTCATGGTACTGCTATTCCTGGCTGCACAGGGATGACAGGGGTGTGATGCAGCATGGAGAGGTGCTGTAATCATTGGGTGACCAAAATAGTGGGAATATGGAACTATCTTTTAGCATTTTTACTGAAAATAGCAAACATTGGCCATATTTTGATATGCATCCAAAGTTTTATTGCTGGTTTATGAGAGAGGGTTTGATTTGGGTTGGCATCTACTCACTGCTCAACAAGACAGGCAGGAACTTTGATAAATGCAGCTGCCAAAATTTAATGATTGTCCACTGAACACATTCAAACTTTAATTTTTCCTTTTGCAGACTCTTACCGTCATTGTTTGTCACAATGGAACATTTTCACAAATGTGCAGGACTTTTCCAGAAATCAATCTTTTTTGACTGTTTAGGCATGGAAGTGTGAGACATTCTCAGCAAAATGTCTACAGATATTTTTTTTTTTTTTTGAAGGGAAATATAATTTGTACATTTTTCTTCTCTCAGTCTTAAAATGCAGTCATGTTTTTGTTGTTGTTGCCATTCAGACTGACTTCAAACTGAGGCAGGCTTCTCATATGGAAAACTTTTTCACATCTCTCATTGTAGTAAGTGTCTGACTTTAGGTTTTGTACAGGATCATGGGGAACTTCTGGCAAATATAATTACAGTTTCCCAACAAGTAAAATTATATCTTTCTGGGTAACTTCAACATTTAAAATTTTGCTTTGGTTAAAAGATTTTAAAATTTGTTTCAGTTGTTGAGCCCTAGGTACATATTTGAAATATTTAATGAAAAATCATTCTGTAATCTTGCTTCATTTGAAGGAATGAAAATATTTTTGGCTATGTCAAATAATATTTACACATTTACAATCTGATAGCCGTACACATACTGCATTTAGTATTTCAATATAATGCAAAAGCAAAATAAAAATCAAGTAAAAACGTCAGATTGGAATCAAACAGGGGAGTGCGTGGTTGCTATCGGCCTGTCACGGTTCCGGGTGCCATGGTCCTCTTGGAAGCTTGGGCTCAGCACTGTTGGGGAAATGCTTGGTTTGTCCTGCTGGCATGCAGGGCTCTCAGGGCTCATTCCCTCTTCTCTCCACGCCAGTGAAAAAACTTTGGTTATTTTCAATGGGCATGAGCTGGATCTTGGAAACTACTACGTATTATGTGCTTGTCACGCTGAGAGGAAAACCCACAAGATACTCCAGAACCTGGTCCTCAATAAAAACATAGTCTGTTCCATCATACTGAGGAGCATTCTGCCAGGTGAAGTGACTAGTTTGTATTGTGAAGGTGTGTCACGATTGCTTCACTTTTGTCACAACTGAAGGTCATCACCTAACCCATGAATGTCTTTTCCATACTAATCATTGCCAACATTTTCTAGCACAGTATCTCTGCCTGTTTAGGCTGGACCCAGAACAGATATACAGTTTGCTCTGAGAACTCTTGATAAGGTCAGAAACTGTCATTTACCATCTCAGCAGATAATTCTATAAAGCAGGCAAATCCTTTTCGTGGGTAATGATGAAGTAACTATATATTTTAGCACAATGTCATCACTGGACTTAGGATACACGCAGGATGGGACTGTATGCATTGTATTCCCAAGTGCTGCCATATCTAATTCATAAATGGATGGTTGTAAATCCCATTGAATCCATAATACCCAGTGCATATTTCAGTATTCTGCAGAAAGTTTTTCAAAAGGGTGTATAGAGAAAATCCTGTCCTAGAATGCTTTCTGCCTCAGAGGGTTACACAGTCAAATGAAAGTGAAGGTGTTTAACAAGACTAAGTGCCGGGTTCTTCACCTCGGCCATAACAACCCCATGCACCGCTATCGGCTGGGGGAGGAGTGGCTCGAGACTAGCGAAGTGGAGAGAGACTTAGGTGTACTGATCGATAGGAAACTCAATATGAGCCAGCAGTGTGCTCAGGTGGCTAAGAAGGCCAATGGCATCCTGGCCTGCATCAGGAACAGTGTGGTCAGTCGGTCCAGGGAGGTTGTTCTTCCCCTGTACACAGCGCTGGTCAGACCTCATCTTGAGTACTGTGTGCAGTTCTGGGCTCCCCAGTTCAAGAGGGATGTGGAGCTGCTTGAGAGGGTGCAGAGAAGGGCAACGAGGATGGTGAAGGGACTGGAGAGCAGGCCCTATGAGGAGCGACTACAGGAACTGGGATTGTTCAGCCTGGAGAAGAGGAGGCTCAGAGGTGACCTCATTGCTGTTTACAACTACCTGCGGGGAGGTTGCAGCCAGATGGGTGTAGACCTCTTCTTCCAGGCTGACGACACCAGAACGAGAGGGCACGGCCTCAAGCTACGCCAGGGGAGGTTTAATCTTAACGTTAGGAAGCGTTTTTTCACAGAGAGAGTAATTGCGTATTGGAATGGGCTGCCCAGGGAGGTGGTGGAGTCGCCATCCCTGGAGGTGTTTAAGAGAAGGCTGGACGAGGAGCTTAGTGACATGGTCTAGCCGGGGGGTGTAGGGCTGGATGACCCTGGGCCCCTTCCGGCTCGGAGTGGCCTGCTAGACTGTGAGGGATCTAGGTTGGTGTTGTGCTCTGGGATGTGCTCTCGGTCTCTGTACGGGTGTTAGGTGGTGAGTTGGACTAGATGATCCTTGTGGGTCCCTTCCAACTCATAATATTCTGTGATTCTGTGATTCTGTGATTCTGCACCACAGCTTACATTGAAACCAAGATTACTGTCCAAGGTGAAGCAAAAAATATTGCCAGCCTTTGTTGGATGAATTCTAAATGCTTCTGTGCTGTAACGATCTCATTGAGCCAAGATTCTGATATGCAAAGTCAGTGGTTTAGTTTTGATCAAATCTTTGACTGGAAAATTTCTCTGAACCATTGGCCTTGCATTTAGCATTGTGATGGATGTGATAAAGGCAACTCTACCTGGACTAGGAAGAAATGCTATTACTATTCTTTTCAACAATGCAGACTTATTTCTAACATGACAAATACAAGGAAAAGCTCCCATATACGTACATTCTTGTTTGCTGAAGCTGTTTCACCTGAAAATGATCATCACATGAATGCAGTAATAACTGCATACCTACATCAGTGAAATCCATGTGTAAGAAGTGCTAATGTAAGCTCTTTTGTATTTTAACTCTGATAGTCAATATTTTTACATTTCTCCCCACACATCGCAGTAGGTCTTTCTTTCATACCCATTCCATGCAATTCTAAAACCTAAGGATAATTTTTTCTCTCCTGTTCTAGGGTGCAAGGCAGCCTTCTTGTTACCTGACCAACGGGAAAGGTGATTTTGTTGAAACATACAGAAATTTGTACCAAACCCAGAAACTCCGAACTCCCTCCCCAGTTGGGAAACATTCGATGAGAGCTGTTAAATTGTGGACAGCCCAGTTGCACACTGACACAGCTGCTGACTCCAGAGAGAGCTTCTAGACTCCATGTGGGAACCGTGTTTGAGTGGCAAGGCGTGAGCAGTTTTTCAGACAAGCACAACTCATATCGTTGGGCAATATTCCACTTCTTTTGTGTTTGACTAGGAATGACCCAGGTGAATTTTGTAAGAGAATAAAAATAAAAGAATATGGCATCTTTCAAACTTCATGAAATTATGACAGGGACTATAAGCTCAGAGAGTAACCTGTGTTTTTACAGAATTGCCATCAATGGACTTCATATGCCTTTTGTCAGAATACATTTCACAAGCCAGTAGTGTGTAGTTTCCAACTTGTATTCCTTCACTTTTCAGATTTGCTTTACTTTTCTTTTTTTTTTTTCCTCTGTCCTTTAGTGTTAAGCTTACGGAGCAGAACCACAAGAGAGAAACAGTCTGGAAGCACATAATAAAATCAGTAGCATTTGTGACTAAAATTGTAAGAGAACTTAAAAAAATGAAATAACAATTCCCTCTTACCAACTCAAGGGGTTTATATTCTTAATCCCAGCAGCTAGAGCAGAATGAGTTCTGCACTCTTTAGCAGAAGAAAAGAAGATAAAAAAATGACAATGAAAAAGTACAGTATTTCCCACTAAACACATGGATGTGGCAGTGTTGTTAGAAAGTGTCCCCGCCTGTCATGTGGGAGACCCAGGTTTGATTCCCACCAGGGAGACAGTGTTAAGAGTTGGACTCGATGATCCTTGTGGGTCCCTTCCAACTCAGAATATCCTGTGATTTTGTGATTCCTTTAACTCAAAAATCCCAGGGAAGTCGCCATCCAATGAGACTCATCCTCCTTTGAAACCTTCCCCAAATGTACACATCAAACCCACTGTCCAATCCCAGGAGTTACACCATGCCTGGTTCATTTTCTCCTGCCATGGCACTGGATGCTGTCCTGAATCCTGCTGCAAGTTCAGAGCTGCTGTAGGTGCTGCTGTGGGCTGGGAACCAGCTGCTGCATTGTAGGCCAGGAATGGAATCTTATCAGGGGGGAGTTGAAGTGATTTCTCTCTATGTAATTTGTCTTGTGCTTTGGGGATCCACTCAGTGAAGTCTGCTCTCTGAATGTGTTATTGCTACACATGAAAGGTAACAGAGTAGAGCGCTAGAGTGGTCCCACTACTTCTGATAATTCTGATATTTTTTGGGGAAAAGACATCTGTGAATGTCTGGTTATGCCAGAAGACTGAAAATGGGGGGAAAGTGGTCATTCAGCTGATGTGAGGGATGCCACATGCCCCAGTGATTGGAGGGTAGTGAAGGTTCACACAGGCTATAGGGTTGCCTAACAATAAAATAAGGAGAGATTTGTTTTCTCAGAGGGAGAAAGGAGAGCGCTTGGGTTTACTGAAGGCTGGAGCCACAATTCATCCAGAATCTTCATGGATGCCGTCTCTGGCTCTGCTGAGCAGCCCTGACTCATAATCATCCCTCCCTGCTGCAGTCCCCATCCCTCCCCCCAGTTCAAATTGGGAAGGGGCTGAGAATTTGTCTCGCTCCAGCCCTCAGCAGGGCCACGAGTGTCAGCTGCTCTGTCTGATGACTGATTATGCACCTATCCAGACACATGGAAACTCCACAGGGAAAAGCTCCCCAATACACACACATTTGTAATCTCATGTGAATAGAGTCCTAAGTGCCCATTAACTATTGCTCAATTACACGGGAACTCTGCAGAAGTAAATATGGCATGCACATGAATATCAATTAACGCCATTATGATCAGTGTGGTCTTGAGTCAGCAGGGAAATGTGCATAATCTTGACAGAATTACGAAGACACGCTTCATTTTACTCATGTGGATTGGAATAGTATGTTAAGCTAATAAAAGCTTTTGCATTTTTAAAAATAGTTTAACAAGCTCAGAATAGTTTTGAATCATATCCGCTTCTGATTTCAGTTGTTAAAGTCAGCGTTGAAGACCTATTTTAACAGAGAGCGGGAAAAACCTCTACTGCTCGGCCTGTAATTACCCAATTTCCCTTTCCTCCTTAAATTGTCCAGCATTCATACAGCCCTATCCTACCTAACACCCCACAACACAACCAGAGATCAGATACTTGCACCAAAAAAGGTTGATAGCTGAAAGACAAATGCAGAGCACAAGAGTGGCGGACCATTTCAAATGAAAGCAAGGGAGCATCTGCTTTAGGGTATCTTATCCTGAATCCTCCTACCCACCTACTCTTGGACTAGGTTGATGCCAACACCTCTAATTAAGTGAAAGATGTGAAAGAGCTGCTCCACATAACAATAAAGGTTTTATACGGGATGACTTTACTGCCATGAATTTTTGCTTCAGGAGAAGGACAAATGTTATACGAGGTCATCAGGGGCAGGCTGATTTCAGAAGCTCTTACAGGACTACCCCAACAGTTATGGCCTCATTTCCATCCTGATGGGAAACTTCAATGCAGTGTTGCAAGCTTCCCATGTAAGCTTGTGTCACTGAGCCAAGCTCCCCTGGCATCCTCCCCCAGATGCTATTGAATTTTGTAAACCAGTGGTTTCAGAGACTCCTCAAGCCAAAGGGTTGTATCGTGCCTGCCTTCTTTCTTAGACTGTTGTCCAAGGAGCCTAAAAACAGCTTTAGGAACACATAGTGCTTATGGTTTGAAATGGATTTCAGTCTGGCTTAAACTCATGTTAAAATTTCCATTATTTTGAAATCAGATGTGTTGCCTCATGGGTTGAAAAGCCGCATATTCTTGAGTGTGAACTGCAGATGGTCATTGAAGGCAAGGTACTGACCATCCACATTGTTACTTGATGTCTGGACATGACTGGGCATCACAGAATCAGAATCACAGAATATTCTGAGTTGGAAGGGACACACAAGGATCATTGAGTCCAACTCTTAACACTGTCTGCCTGGTGGGAATCGAACCCGGGTCTCCCACACAATAGGTGGGGACACTTACCGCTGTACCAAAGTGGTCAGTGTAACTTTGGAGTCCTTGATGGTGGACCTGGAGGACTTTGTTCTGGGGATAAGAATCACATTCCAGTTTGCTTTATTTACTAAGATGCAGCCATAGCACATATCAATACTCATAAACTAAAGAGGACAGGGCAGCCATTCAAGAATTTTTCTGCTGTGGTCCATATTGTTTAATTATTAGCAACTTCCCTGGTACGTTTTTACTCCATGCCATCACACTTCAACGTGATGCCCAGACACAATGCAGGCAGTAACGTTGGCCAGGAACCATTTCCAGTAGGCAGATGGATAAAGGAGGATGCACCTGTATGGTTACAAGCCATGCCTTGCCATTCACGATCATGGCAAAGTAACCCTGGTCCATTTTATGAACTGGAAGAGATGTAGTTATAGAAACTGAAATGTTTGTACAGCCTTTAACTAAATGGAAATCATGTTTCATGGCAGTTCTCACAACAGTCTAAATCTGTGGGATCAGGGTGATGTCTGACCACTAGAGTCAGAGATTGGCATGTAAAATGAAAGTATATGTTGATGCATCTGTGTCAGGAAGGCAGGTAATTACACTGGATGCAGTTCAAGTGAGTTGACAGACAATATTTATTAAATAAACCAGTCTAGTGTCTAGGTATAATGCAACCTTCAGCTTACAATAGTTTTAGAAAACAAATTGGGACAATTCTGAGGGACTTCTTTAGAATTATTATAATAGAAAAAGACTTAAGCATTTTAATACAATTGTTTTAATGTTTATTTTATGGAGGGAAGAGCTGGAAGGTTTTAGAGCTGGGGGTACATTTGGAATATCTACCACTTTGCCACAATTCATATGGTTGTATCTACAGATAAAAAGAAAGCCATATAGTTCAGCAAATACAGTAAAAAAAAGAAAACATGAGCAAGTAAATATTATGAAATCTGAACAAATGTCAGCTGGCCAAAAGAATGAAAGTATGACTATATGAGATGGAATACTGAGGAACAGTTTTTCAGCCCCAGTGTTTGCAGAAATACATTTTTGTATAAAGTTACTAGGGATGGAATCATCCATTGGTATCCAGTGTAAGAAATGTCTTTCTCTCCTTCGTTAGAGTTGGATGTCACAGACAGCACTATGCCAAGTACTAAGTCTTCAGAACAGACTTTTCAGGATAAATATTAACCAAAGACAGTACTCAGATTTCTTTGCTGGACTGGAGCCTCATTGTTTGAAAACCAACACCTCTTGGAACCAATTTTTAACAAACTTGTATGGGCCTGTTCTGTAAGTGCCCAGCAGAACCACTGAGGTCTATCCCTAGTTGCCACCTGAGAGGGGATGAACCTGAGATACAGAGAACATCTTGTAAGCCAGAGCAGCGCCTTGGCTGTCACTGGTTTTACCTGGCTGTGAGGGCTAAACCATTCAGACCTTCACCCTCATTTACCTGATCAATATAGCATTCATAACATCTTCCTTGCTGGAATGGGTTAAATTTAATTAGTTAATATTGAAAAGCACTCTGGAGATGAAAAGTGCTCTGCTATGTAAGTGCTGACCATTAGCCATTATTAGGTTCTCTTTTGTTTTTCATATATTAGCCCAACTAAAAGGCAACTCAAAAACTTTTTTATTATATGCAGGGCTTCAGCAACTTAAACCACCAGATTTAAAGTACATTTTAAAAGTTGGATTGGTATATTTTTAATAGCCTGTAGCAGGTTTGTGGTCAAAGGGGCAGAAAGTTAATTTCTGTCCCTCCGTCTGTAAATTAATAGGATATAATTTGTAGTGAGGGACAAAGTTTCCTAAGGAAATCATTATGTTGGCAAGGCTGGTTAAATAAAACGTCCTACAGGACTAGGTAATAAATAAAACCCCTGCCTTCCCGAGGCTTTGTCATTGTCTGGAAAGCAGAGAGAGAAAGAGAGACTAAAATAATTAAAGGTGCTTATTCTAGTGTAGTAGCTCAGTAAATGAAGTATGCTTGGATTTTCCCTTCGCAGGAGCTAAATCTGTGACCTTCTGTACCAGAGGAGAGAGTCCTTTGTGTTCTGAGCTCTAATAGCCTTACCATGGTTTCATTTCTACCAGGGTCCATGAAACACTTGTTATATTTATTTTCATTACTTTCATTCTTTCCCTTGCACTGAGGCACTTGTTTAGTCTTTAAGGAAATAGGAGATTACTTTTGTTTTTTACCTTGATGGGCTGTATGCCTTTATGCCTTTAGTTTATTTCCTGTGTTTCAGAATGTTTCTTTTACCTTGTGGAATACTGTTAGAAGTCTCTGTACAAAAGCAAAAGCTGTGGTTGCTATAGCAATAACCAATCTGATGAAGCTGTGACCTAAATCATGACTGAGAAAAATAGTACCTTTTCTATATCACTGCAGTTACTGTTTCCTTGGATTATGCTACCATTATACAGGATTTATTACCTAAAACGAACTCTTTGACTCCAGGATACGAGAAAAAGTAAAGTGATATTTCTATAACTATAGATTTGGGCAGGGACATGAACAACCCACATCTGCTGAAACTGATGGGTGAAAAGGTGTCCTGCTTTTGCTAGCACACATGTAGCTAGACCTTCATGCAGCACAAACGATTTCTTGAAAATCTAGGAAGCTTTGACAGCTGGAAGATACTTAAATCAACATAATGTTCAGCTCAGATTTACTGAGCATTGCAGAACCAAGAACTTGGCCAGCCTCCTGAAGTCTTTGCTACTGCCACAACGTATAACTACTGAGTAGGAAAGGAGGGAAACATTCTCTAGGAGCAGTTGCTTCCTTGCTTACTGAAAATTTGGTGAGGAAATTGCTGCCCTTGTCGAAAGACAATTATTCAAAATTGTTAGTTCTTGTTTGGCTGTGACCATCAACAACCCTTTACCAGTAGGAGCTACAGATGAGGCTGTTTCTGCACATACTTTACTTTCACAACTGAGAAAGAAGTATAACATGTAAACTAATATTAGGAAGCATAGTCTGCAGGGGATTTATCCTATTCTGTTTCTGAAAATTAGGGATTAAATCTATGTTTATCATCTAGGCTCCCTCTTTAGTCAGTGGAGGACAAAGATTTTTTTTTCTCTCGGAAAATGTGTTTATGGAATAGATAAGGCAAAAATTTAGAAGAATATCTCTGTCTCTCTGTGGACTTCAGAGAGAAATCATAGAGAGCTTGTTTAGAGCAAACTTGACTTTCAGATGATTTCAGTTACATGAGCTGAACTCCATTAAGAAGCAAAGTGGCATGGATAAGCATTGCTGTTATGACAATGTAGTGGGAGTGAAGTGGTCAGATCTTCATCTTTAACAGCACTAGGTTGCCCTGAGCCCTATCAGAATGGAAAATAAGAAATGACTGACCTGTAGAAAGGTGTGGTAAAGGCAATATTGAAATTACTTGTATTGGAGAGGATGAGGAGTAGGAATTTGGCAGAGCTAAGTCATCTTCACTGAAGCATTAGAAGCAGGTTAGCAATTGTGGCTTCGTTTACCTGTAAATGCCTAGGTAAGAGGTACTTCTGCTGTTATTACCCTTCTTGCTAGTCCCTCACCTTCTGCCATAAGCCCAAGAGACAATCTAATGTGTTTGAGGATGTTCTTTGGGAAATCGAACTTGCTGTCTTTGCTGTCAGAGATTTGGGCTGGAGATGCACAAGCAGTGAAGAAGCCTGGCTGCTGGACTATTTGGAGAGATCTAAAATTACCCATTTCTTATGGCCACCTGGTCTCTTCAACATCTACTGCGTGCTGGGCTCAGAGGCTGGGTGCTCTCTGAAATCACACCACACATGATATAATGTGTCATTAGAAGTGTGACAGAGCAGTGGCATTTAAAGGGACACAAACCAGGCCATCAGCTCTTCTAGAATGCATGCTCTAGAGCTTTTAAAGTTTCAGTTGGTTGCAAAATACTAATTAGACCATTTGTGACCATTTTCAATTGTCTCAAGGTAGATGACTATGGACAATCCTTCGTTTCATGTGTGGTCACATAAAAACAGGAGTTACTTGAAGTGCAAGGACTTCCTTTAATTTTGCAAAAGCTCTTTTACATCCTCAGCATTCATGCCTGATGGATGATGGTGCATTTATGAACTGGAAATTAGGTGGCTATTGGCCAATATGCAATATGATAAAATATTACAGTGTGGAGACTTAATATTTCACAGCTAAAGAAACTGAGAACTGACTCTTACTGGAAATAGCAACTATGTACAGCCCTAGCTGAGAATGATAATCCAAGTGACAAAATAAAAATGGTCAGAGATGGAGCACGATTAAGTTGGACTGCAGGAGTAATATTTACCATATTGTGGGCTGCATCAAAACACTGCCCCTCTGCCCTGCTCTGCTCTGCTCTGGTGAGATCTCACCTGGAGTTTTGTGTCCACATCTCAGTTGCCCAACACAGAAAGGACCTTGAACTGTTGGAGTGAGTCAAAGGAAGGCCACCAAGATGGTGAGAGGGATGGAGAATCTCTCCTACAGGTAAAGGCTAAAAGAATTGATTGTTCAGCCTGGAAAAACAGAAGACTTTTTGGTGACCTAATTGCAGCCTTCCAGTGCCTGAAGGGAGTCTATAGGAAAGATGGGGAGAGGCTATTTATAAGGGCATGTAGTGACAGGACAAGGGAAAATGGCTTTAAACTGAAAGAGAGAGAGTTTAGATTAGATATTAGGAAGATTTGATGGTGATGAGGCACTGGAACAGGTCAACCAGAGAAACCATGGATGCTCCATCCCTGAAAGTGTTCAAGGACAGGTTGGATGGGGATCTGAGCACCCTGGACGAATGGAAGGTGTCCCTGCCAATGAAAAGATGTTTGGAACTAGATGATCTTTAAGGTCCCTTCTAACCCAAATTGTTCTATGATTCTGTTACACTAATGACAAAACATTCATCTCCAGTGGCTGGTTGTGGTGCTGTGGTCTCTGGGTGCCTTTTCACTGCTTCTTCAAGTGTGATTTTAAAGCAGATGCTTCTCATAATCCTTTGACTATCTTTCACTATTTTACTTCATATAGCTTCTCTTCTTCCCTCTCCACCCTGCCTGCCTTCAACAATCCCCTCTATAACCTATGGCAAAGGACAAAACCTGCACATCTCTGCCATAGGAAAAAGACCAGAGGCATCAGGAACATCAGCAGTATTTTAGGTTCCTGGAAAAACAGGGGCTTGATAAGAAGATTGTCCATTTGAGCCTTGAAAGTGTGTTTTTGTTATAGCCAGATCTGTTTGACAAATTACCATGTCCCTGAGACAAGGGTTTTTCTACTTTTAAAATCTGCCCAATAACATTTTTTAAAACAGCTTCACTCTCCATCTGGAACCCCTGTTCAGTTTAAATCAGCTAACATGCAGCCATTTCAAACCCCCAACTGACCTTCCCTTTGCTTCCTTCTTGCATTGCTTCTTTTTTCTCCCTTGTGAAGACATTCTTTTAAAAGCATTTTGTAGTATTTTATGGTATTAAATATTTCAAAAGTATTTAAAAGTATTCCTAACCCAAAGTCCACTTTGATGGCATTTGTAGGGAGCATGAGATTAGTAATCCTCACAGCTTTTCTCGTACACCTGCTTTATACTATTGCATTAATATTCTACCTTCCTAGAGCAGAGCAAATAGGATCTCAGGTGCAGAGATTCACCTGAAATTGTGTCCATCAATCCCCTTGGGGATACTTATTAGTTAAATGTTCATATGCATTAATATAGAATGAGATGCCTTCTTCCAAGAGCTGGGACTCTCCATTTTTATCCACTCCCTGTTAAAAACTGAATTTCCTTCACTGCTCAACCTCTTTCTTTATATTGTGGCTGCAATACGCCATTTCAGAAGTGTCATCACCTTTATCTTTTTACATTCTGATGTAGTCTGTAATCAACACTAGCTTCAGTGACTCTCATTACTAGCTCTTGAAGTGATTCTTCAGACTCAGCAAGAACAACATCATCATCAGATTACAGCATCTGCTTCCTCCAATTTCAGCCCTGCCACCCTAGCCAACAACAACGACGCACATTTGCATTTCAGTGCACAGACAGAGCTGATGCTGTGCCACCACGCAGTCCTGACGGACTTTCTTCCTGCCCATCAGCCACTGTGCAGTGTCCTTTGTTGAATCCTTCTTTTCACTTGTGTCTGGTCACGTGCAGTGCAATAAATTATATAAATCTATACGAAAGCCCTCACAGACAACGAGAGCTGCATGTAGCATTCAATTGCTTTTTTTCTGTTCTTCAGCACAGGTCTTTTTGCACTAGTTTTTCCCGTGATGTTTTTTCCCCAGCGTTATTCTAAAAGCTTATTTATATAATTGTCATGAGTAAACTGGCTTGTGTTTTGTTCCTTCTGTGCCCAATTTTGCTTTCATATTTTTCAGTCCCTTTCTCCAAACACTAAGCCCATGTTTTTCTCCGTGTGTTTGAATAGCAAGTGGAATTATTTGGCAATGTGCAGATCCTCTCAGACTCCCCTTCTCTGAGCACAGAATGAGTTTAGTGTCTCTCATTAAGTCCCTTAGCCGCTGCCCTGCTTTTTCACAGAAGTTTGCAGATCTTACGGGAAATCTTGATACCAATCTACGTTAGAGTGTTCTCTTCAGGTACACAAAGCAGGCAGGCTTGAGAATATTTGAAGCATGTAATGGCGGCTATTTGAGTCAAGGACCCCTATGTCTTCCTGAAAGAATAATTCAGATAAAAGATAAGAGGTTGTGATGCTGAAATCAAATTCTGATATATGAGGAGATGTAATTTGGCCTTTTTGTTTATTTGCCTGTTAATAACATGTGCTTCGATTTAATTCCCTTTATCTCTACAGTACTAAAAAAGAAAGAACCTTTATAAAACAGTGAAGAGGATTTACAAGGCTTGAATGCAGGGTCCACTGCAGCAGCCTGGGATGTCTTTCCTGCTGCAACTCTCAGCATGTGTATTCCAGGTTTGCCGTGGGTTGCAGGGGCAGCTACTTTTCCTACAGGTAAATGAGCTCATCTGGGAGTCACAAGTGAACAGGTCTAGCCGGGAGGTGTAGGGCTGGATGACGTTGTGCCCCCTCCGTCTCGGAGTGGCCTGCTAGACTGTGAGGGATCTAGGTTGGTGTTATGCTCTGCGATGTGCTCTCGGTCTCTTTACGGGTGTTAGATGGTGAGTTGGACTAGATGATCCTTGTGGGTCCCTTCCAACTCATAATATTCTGTGATTCTGTGATTCTGTGGTAGAATGCTACCACATCCATACCTCGTTGCCTTGCAAAGACCTGTGGGTTTAATGCTCTGAGGCAGAAGGGATGCCTAGTCTTAATCAAATGAATTGAAATTCTTTTCTCCATGTCTATGGAGAGCCAGGAAAAATAATGCATTAGCACAGTTTCACTCATCTGGAAAAAAAATCCCCAAACTAAAACATTTAAAGGCCAAGTTTGAGACCCTCAGAGCTTGTTCAAGAATAAATGCATCCTCTATATGATTTCTGTGTGGGATAGGAAGAGCTTAAATCTCAACAAATTAAATAACTCAGAACAACATGGAATATTTTTTCCTAATTTTGAGGTTCATAACCAAGTAGGATAGAATTTTTGCAAAAGCTCTTTTGCAAAGAGCTTTAGACTTGCTCCAAGGCTGCCAGAGGAAATGCTACAAGCAGTTTCAGTTCTAACTAATGTTATAGAAACCTCTTCTTGTAGAAATCAGATCGTTAGATCCTTCGATTTCTCATGTGGGGACCCCACTAGGAGCACTCAGTCTCACTTCTCATGCAATGCAGGTTGATGACTCTTGACAGGGTCCATTTTCAGGTTTCTTTTATTCTTTTGAAATCATTTCACTTTCTATTGAGACACTGAAAAATTCAAACCTCACTGAATATTTCTATCAATTTGCCTGGATTCTGTCATTTTCGTTTTGATTCCAGAGGTTGCAACATTTACAGCTTCCATTGTAGTGAAATTCTGTAATGCCAGTTGAGCTCTTATGAAACCAAAATACTAAAGTAAAGTTTTTATTAACAGAAAATGAATGATATTGCTTTTTACACATTCATGTGCCTAGCCAAATTATGAGCCAAGTTAAGCCTGCAGCTTAACTGCCAGAAAAAAAGTGGGGGAAAAAAATCAGAATACAGGTAACTAAGCTCTAACTTCTAACCTTTCTTATCAAGTTTGTATTAAATGCTGGCAGTTAATGTTTCCAAGTGCAGCCCTGGTTCATTCCCAGTAGCAAAGCATGCTAGAGGCATATCAGCACAAGTGTTAATAAAGTATTAATAAATCCTCACTACGTGGGAGTAGTATTGCAGGGTAGGCATTGATGGAGAGTGTTAGGTCACTTACAAGGGCTGGCTGGGATCCATGTGCTCACCTGTCATCTCTGGGTGACAGCTGAGAACCAGGTACTAAACTTTTACATTTTTTAGCGTATTTCTGAATATGACTATCAATACTTTACACATTATTCCAAATATTCTTCTCATAGAAATATAATTTTATTTTACAATATTTGTAAGCAAATTTGCCCCTCAGAAAAACAAATTTAAATTAAAAAAACCCTAAACCCCCCAAACAAACAACAATAAAGAACTTCCCCCTGCTCCCTCACCCTCCCCCAAAAAACCCCACCTAAAAAAAAAAATAATAATAAGAAAAAATGGAGTCAGATTATTGAATTGAGAAATTCTCATATGTAACAACATGTAGAATAAACTTTGGCAACATGGTGAAGACACCTGAAGATTTTGGCCTTCAGTCTATCTTCGTCTGATATTCTGTTACTCTAAGACCTATGCCTGAATGAAATACCAAAACCCCTCCAGCTTCCATTGTCTGTATTTTCTCATAAAAAGAAATATCAAAGAGCCTTTTACAGTGTTTCTGGCCTGATTCAGATAGTTTCAGGAGATCTGAGTGAGGTTTAGATGAGCAACCTGGAAGAAAATGTAATTAGAAATATCTATTGTTTACCCATCTATCTAACAAAGTCTGGCTTATTAGAAAATGACCTTGGGGCTTGCTGCAAACCATTACTGTTTTCTAGTCAGTCTTATGGGGTATGTCGCCTTCCCAGGACTAGCTTCACTGATACTGGAGTCTAAATTCCTGAAAATTGCAGCTACACTGAAAAGAGAAGAACATAATGTGAGTAAATTCATTAAAAACTCCAGACCTGCCCACAGCAGCTCAACAGAGAGCAACAAAAACCAGGGAGTGTGGTATCCACGTGTGGAGGTAAATGGTTAAAGCCAAATATAGAATGTAAATCTGATGAAATAAAAAGTCTTCTGAGTTAGAGCCCAATAAGAAATGTAAAACCATAAAATCTTTGTCAGCTCATATCAATATTTAATCTTTCTAGTTGAAGATAATTTCATTTCTATCTATTTCCAGAATTAAATTTATTGATACAGAGCTGGGCAGAAAGTGTACAAGTTTAAATCTGCATATCACTGTGTTTGACAGAGTTGTAGTTAAGGACAGGGTACATAGAAGGGTGTAAAAGCAATTAAACACAAGGCTGTCAGTAGGCAGGGAATTAGAGAATTCTTTACATGACAGGGACAAGAAGAGGAGGTCATTAAGGCACATGCTATTTATTTTAATATTGTTCATGATCTGTATTGTACTAAAATTATACATAGGCTAAGTGTGAGTGACCCAGAACAGTTTGGCTTCTGTCCTAGCTGGATTTAATCGGAGTTCACGTTGTCCTCCTTCCTACTCATTTTCTGTCTTCAGCAGTGGCACAGCCAGCATCTGAGATTTCTTTCTCTCCTGAGGCTTCCACTGAACCTTTTGCTTCGATATTTAGCATTCAGCTCTTGGAGTCATGCTTTTCATGAACCATGAGGTTTTGGGTATGTTTAGGTAGCAACTTGTTTTGCCAAAATATCCTCACAGCAGTATTTCATTCCAAGCATAACATACAAAATGGTGTTCATGTAACTACTCTGGGACAGTGACTCCATTACAAGGTGGTGTGTGGGCTACTTTTTGGAGACGAGTTAAAGTGTAACTTTGCCTAAGCTACATAAGCTAGATCCCACTGTGAGTGGCCAGCTGGAAGAAAGAGTTCTACTGAGCTAACAATATCTTTTTAAATTTATGTGCTAGATTACAACAAAAAAATAATCCCACATAGGCAAGACCTACATTTTTATTTGTTGAGGTTGTGAAGAAGACATGACTCAAGTGAACTGCAAAGGCTAGATACCAGAAGGCAAATAAAAATAAACCCAGTTGGAGTATTATTATTTTTTTCAGTTTCACTATTTTTGTGCCAATCTCAGTGTTTTAGAGATCTGAACTCTGAAACTGTGAACCCTCAGGGATGACAGAAATTTGAGAAATTATTGCTTTTAAGGTGCTCCAACCTACATTTAGTAGACAGATTGGGCAAAATTTTATCCCTTTTCCAGAATTAGTAAAAAATAAAATTGAAGGTAAAACACTTATTACAGTTCTCTATCAACCTACAATCTTGTTGCAATTTGTTGTAATAACAGTCTTCCAACCATTTATTTTTTATGATATACACTTCACAAGCATTAAAAGGTGCAAAGCTATCAATTCAGGTATTTTAATATGCACTACAATACTGTAAGACTGATCCCAGAAATTCAGGTTTGTTTAGAAAACTTCAAACCCATTTATTTTATGGCAGACTGAGTGGGCATAGTTTGTATAAAGAACATTATGAACTGAACCAGAGCTTTGATGAACTCGGCATCTTTATCTCCTGCTGAACTCTCTTCTTTTTCATCTATACTGAGAACTACCATAGCAGTTTGTTTCAACAACCTCAGTTTAAAAATAAAGTTATGGAAAAGGAGCAAAATAATCCATTAGAGAGAAAACACAAAGCCACATGTACAAGTTTTTCACACCATCGTTATCAGTTACTGTGCATTTTTTTTTGACTAGCGGTGTTTAAGAAAGAAAATCTTATGTGTTGTACTTTTTAATTGCCGCATTTATAGTGACTGGGGGAGGCCAAATGTTGGGTTTTGCTGTGAATGATTTCTTCAACAGTAATAAAAAGCCACATTAAAATGTCACTGCAGCCATTTAAATGGTTGTTTTCTAGCAAATGGATGATTTGTGGAGTTCACAGTCCTTAGCTGTTAATAATAACTTAGCTTGTTCTGTCGATGATCAAATGAAAATGGCATTTTTTACAATAATTCTCCATTATCAACCAACATTTGCCTTGTGTTCACTCTGTGTGACTATCACGATTTCTTAATCTAGTCTGGGGGCACTGCAAAGATTATAGCAGAAGACCAACCTTCTCAAAGGCTGAAAAATACGGTTTCTTTTCTTCTTCAGGAGGAACAGCTCTTGCAGTTCAGCTGCTTGCTTTGGAAATTGTTTAAGTCCCACATCTCCGGTGCTTGATCCCCAGCACCAGGGGCCAGATCGTGTGCTGGCAGATGCACAGGAAAAGACTGCATAAACCTTATTCTGAGCCTTGTGAAGGGCAGCTTCTGAGCCACAATGGTCAATGAACCTGGTGATTCACCGGCTCTTTGGGTGGAGAATGCGTGTCTGCATGTGTAACACACGACATACTATGGTAACTACAGATATCTCACCCTAATGCTGGGAAAGTAGGATGTGGTCCCTCTTCTGTGAAATGCCAACTACCTCAATGAACAAACTGGACATTTAGGAAGAGGTTCAAAGAAGAATCAGAGGGATGTGGAAAGACCGAAGGGCCTAGAAAGCCTGATGGGCATTGAGAAAAATCCTGACTACTCATGGACATGTTTATTTTGTCAGAAGAAGCAGAGAGAAGCTTACCCTGACTCACTGAAGACCTGAAGAGAGAAATCCGCAACTGCTGCATGATGGCGTGTCATATCTGGGGACCTTGGGCGTTAGTGACTACCGGCATCTCCAAGAGTGCTCTGATAGCTCTGCTTGTGACTAGATGATCATCATATTCTTAGTGCCAGCACATGCCCTGAGGCAATGGACCAAGTGTTGGGGTTTGTGTGCCAAAATGAGGAAAGTTAATTCAACACCCTTGATAACAACAATAGTACTTTGTGCTTTTGATCTTCAAAGCACTTTACAAACATTAGCTAATTAATTAATCCTTACAATACTCCTCTGCCATTATCCCCATTTAGCAGCTGGGGAAATTGAGTCAGAGGAGTTAAATGAATTGCCCAGGGCTATGTAGAAGTTGGCATCCAGGTTGTGATGGGGAATTCCTGGCTCTTCCTTTCAAATCTCCAAAACAGCTGTGGCTGCTGCTACAGACCTGAGACTGCCTTAACTGCAGATGCTGGAGCGAGCAGCTGGGCAGGAGCACTGACTCTGGCATGCACCTTGCCCATTAGATGTGGACAGGTTGAAGTGTTGCCTACAAACTTGCACTGTGATGCCAACCTTGGAGAATGTTTAGATTTGTGGATAGTTCATTATGCTCTCTGGTCTACAGAGCTTCTGGAAAGCAGCAGACTCGTGACTGGCCAACCTGAGCCTGAGCTTGCATCTGCGTGTGCAAGTACCCATACTCCTCCCCTCACATGCGGGTCTCCCAAAGGTAGTGCCTCCATGCTAGAGAAGGAAATGTTAATTCTGTTTTGTAGTCAGAAGACAGGGAGGTAGAGACAGAGGTGAAGAGAACTTAATACAAAAAATTTAAAGCTTTCTTTGCCAAACTCTCCATATAAGGAACAAACTGATATGTGTAAATCATCAAGGGTATAGACAGTGTGTTGAGGAAATAATGAAAGCTCTTAATTTTTACTCACCCAGGTATTTCTGTACCTGATAGAATACTAAGATTGTAATTTTTTCTACTGCCTAAGGATAAGTTTGCTCAAGATCTGTTACAAAATCAGGATAAATACTTAATATCAAAAGAATCATTATGCTATTTTAGCTCCAGGTAGTCTAGAAAACTAGTCAATACTACTAGGTAACGGTTATGCGTTAGTCAAATAAGCTTAAATTGAAAAATTATATTGTCATTTGCAGTGCACATTTAACAACGGATACAGAGGCACAAAAATATGGTGTAGAAAAAAATAAAGTGAAAAAAATGAATAAAGGGAATCTTTCACTTCTACATGATTGTGAGAAATGTGCTCAGGAAGAGGTATGCCAAAGACACTGTTAGAAAGATGTTAATTCTCCTAAACATAGAAAGGATATCTAAGCTAAAAACTAGAATAAAGCCAAAATAGTCTCCCAAATCTGGGGAAAATTATCACAGAATCAGAATGAGTGAGTTTGAAAGACATCTCTGGAGCTTATCTAGTTCAACACCCTTGGTAAATGCAGGGTTATTTAGTGCAGGTTGCACAGGGCTGTCTGGCCAGGTTTTGAGTATCTCCAGAGATAGAGCCCATTCCACTGTTTGACCACACTGACAATAGAAAAAGATTATTATATTTCAAAGAAATTTCTGATTAGTGTCCATTGCCTCGTGTCCTACCCCTGGCCAGGCTCCACCTTTCTCCCCATCAGCTGTTTATACACATTGATAAGATCCCCCTGGGACTTCTTCTCCAAAGACTAAACAACCAGAGGTCTCACAGTCCTCCTCCCTTGAACGACACATACTCCAAAACCTTCATCGTCTTTGTGGCTCTGCACTGGGCACATTCCTGTATATCCATGTCTCTGTTGCACTGAGGAGCCCTGCATGGGCTCCAGCATTCCAGATGCACCTCACCAGTGCTGTGTACACGGAAAAGAGGACCTCCCTTGACTGGCTGGTGATGCCCTTCCAGTGCAGACCAAGATACAGTTGGTGTTCTTTGTAGTAACAGCACATTACTTGCTCATCTTCAATTTATTCACCAGAAACCTCAGGTTCTTTTCTGTAATGCTATTTTTCAGCTGATTACCCCCAGCCTGTGCTGGAATATGGGATTGTTCCTCCCCAATGGCTGGTTGGCATTTGCCTTTGTCGATGTTCGTGTAGCTCCTGTCAGTCCATTCTCCTGCCCATCCAGGTCCCTCTGAATGGCAGCACAAATGTCTGGTGCATCAGCTACTGCTCCCAGCTTTGTATCATCTACAAACTCGATGAGTGTGTACTCTGGCACATTGTCCAGGTCATGAAAGGTGGAGTGCAACCATATTGGCCCCAGAACCAACTCCTGGGATATGCAATCAGCAACTGCTTTGCAGCTGAACTTCATGCTACTGATCATAAGTCCTTCAAGTCCAGCAGGTCAGTCAGTCAGCCGCTGCACTAATCTTTTCAGCATGGAGGGTTATCATGTTGCTTCAGTGTGATTTCCTCTTCACAAATCCATGATCACTAATCTCCACTTCATGGTTTCCAGAATTATAATTTCAAGGAGCATTTCTTCTATTGAGTTGAATGTTCTATTGCTCACCAGCTATGAGTTCAAAATGGGCCAGCTCTGGAAAAAAGAAGACAAATATGTTAAATAAATGAAAGTAAGCAGATATCTTTCTTGAGACCGAGCTCTTTACTACCATATTTTAATTTAAAACTGTGTAGTCTGCACAGCCCTTGATCTATAACTTGACCTGACTGCTGAGAATGTGTTTCCTATGGAAACCAGAACGAGAGGGCACAGCCTCAAGCTACGCCAGGGGAGGTTTAATCTTAACGTTAGGAAGCGGTTTTTCACGGAGAGAGTAATTGCATATTGGAATGGGCTGCCCAGAGAGGTGGTGGAGTTGCCATCCCTGGAAGTGTTTAAGAGAAGACTGGACGAGGAACTTAGTGACATGGTCTAGCTGGGGGGTGTAGGGCTGGATGACCCTGGGCCCCTTCCGGCTCGGAGCGGCCTGCTAGACTGTGAGGCATCTAGGTTGGTATTATGCTCTTGGTCACTGTACGGGTATTAGATGGTGAGTTGGACTAGATGATCCTTGTGGGTCCCTTCCAGCTCATAATTTTCTGTGATTCTGTGTGATTCTGTGAAAGAAGGGTGATTTCCCAAATACTAATGCAGAATCAGTGTCCCAAACCCCTATGCTTGCACAGCATATGAGATGCTTTGAGTAGGCTGTATCTTAGCTGGGCTCTTTGCTTTCTCATGGGAGCCATCATCACTTGGCACAGGATGGAAATTCCTGCAGGCTAACACCACTTTTGTGAAAGACACTGCAAAACCAGATCACAACCAAGGTGACACAACCAGCTCCTCACTTGCAGGGTTGATCTGTGATTATCAACCATGCATGAGAACATCCAAAGATGTGAATACCGACAGACATTTCCATATGGCTAGAAGGACTCATTTCTCAGAAGCCAAAAGAGGAGAGAGTGAAATTCCTCCTGAGGGTCCACAGCAAGGAGGTAGGGGAAATGAACAAGATTGCAACAGGGGAAATTCTGACTAGATAGAAGGTAAAAAACACCTACAGTAAAGGCAGCGAGTACTCAATTCGAACTCTAGAAGAGGTTCAGGAAAGCTGCGAGATCTCCAACTTTGGAGTTATTCACAACTTGACTGGAGACAGTCCTGAACAATCTGATCCAACTGGACTTGAAGGAGGAGGTTGGACTAGATAATTTACAAAGATCCTTTCAAACCTCAACAGTTCTGTGAGCCTATGTAATCTGTATTTGCATTACAACTCCACCCAGCACTGGGGAAGGAATGTAGCGCAAACAGGAATATAGGACACAGAGCTCATCTGTTATTTCCCAGCCTAAAGGTAAGGAAATATCCTATGATGACACAAAAGACAGACAGGCTAAATCCAGAATAAATGTATCAAAGCTGTGGCTATTCCTTATATTGCTATAACAACAGTCCATGTCATTCAGTACTTCCACCAAATAGTCACTTCTGGAATCACAGAAATGAAAGACTTGATATTAAATAATTCCAATAAATCTAAATATAGTGGAAGGCAAATAAAGTACAAGAGAAGTTAAGAGCTTTGCAAGAGATATGAAGCATACCCATTATGAAGAGCTTTCTGAATAGAATTTGTAATGGTACATTCATGTTAAAAGGAGTTCAGTATGTTTTTAGTAGGGAAAAAATAGCTCTTGGTACAGACAAAAATAGATTGTCCTGGGATTTTCCTTTGTTAGAAATTAAAGTATCGCACAAAATTATTAATAGCTGTGTGTCTTCATGATACTAGTGAAATTTTCTATGGAGAGGTAATGTGGCAAAACAAAAACCTGTTTCTTCTTTGGCTTTCTGATGAGAAAACAATGGATTCTTCACTATTTATTGTTTTAGAAAGAGAGAGTAATGCTCAGCTGCTTCACCTCAGAGGTGTCTGATGGCACTTTCCACAATCAGCACTGACAGTTCAAGGATGAAAGGTATGGTGTACATTCTAGTTACTCAAGGGTTAAAGAAGGTCCCATAAATAAATTATGGATGCATTTTTAGAGCACTTTGCTAAGAACAAGAATGGCAGAAAATATCACAAGGCTGTCAAATCAGATTAAAGCCCATGTGCTCTGAGTAATCTGTGGGGAAAACTAACAAACTGTATGTTTGTCATGTATTAAAGATATTTTCTTAAAAAGCTGATTGGCTGAATGAACACAGAAATCCACCCTTGTTTTTTTCTATCACTCATGGTTGGTCTCTTATGCTTAGTTTTAAGTATAACTTACAAAATAATCATGGCCAGCAATATATCCCAGGTGAGCAAAAACTCCATGAAGAATAAAGCTGTAGATCTGAGCATTCGTGTGTGTGTATGAAAATTCATAATATGTATATAAATTTCCCCAGCAAGATTGTCTAAACCCAGTGACTTGGGTGCCTTGAAAACTTAAACTTGCAACTTCTGCTGCTTCATAGCACATAGGCAGAAGGTTTATTTTCTCACACCAGATTTGAAGGAATTTACATAAATCAGCTGGATTCAGAGGCAAATCAAAGTAAAAAAAAGAAAAAAATCAATTTAATAGATGAAAAAATCAGCAGAAAAAAGACAAAAGAAATAACTGAGACCATCTCATCTAGTGACACCTTATGATATGGTCCCTTTTAAGATGTGTATTATATTAAACACCTGGATGAAATCTGGATCAAATCCCAAAGACTATCTTCCTGGAATGTCTAGATAGGCATATCTCTCCATCTGACTGATGGAAGTCCAGGACAGTGGTTATTATGAGGGAAAGTCCAAGCAGAATTGTATTAGTCAGCATTGTAAACTCAGGATGTTTTATAGTTAAGCTGCTATGATTCTAAGATTTGAATCCCAGTGCTGTCTCACAGAATGATTTCTTTTTATGGTTGGTAATTTTTATACATTTTATTTGTTAGACATATTTTTAATATAAACTGAACATTCAGTATTGTCTTTCATTGTTCACAGTGCCAAGGCCTGTCTTCAAAACCTAATACCTCCCAGTGCAAGTGTAGTTTGTGTACCAGAAAATAAATAGCTTATAAAACTTAAGACACTCTCTACAGCTGTAAATTTGCTGTATAAATTACTATTTTGTTCTATATATGTATTCTACAAATTCTGTTCTGTGATTTTTTATAATGAAATTCTTTATTTTAGAAAACACTGTCAAGGTAAGGACTCCTGAAAAACCAAGGCTAATCTACCAAAGAGAGATACACATACAGGTTAACCTTGGGTTTTTTAAAGCCCCCCCAAAGCATTAATGAACATTTCTCTCTCAATTCCCATTCACTTCAATGGGATAAGGATTTCTCCCAGAAGTGCTTCTGCATATAGACATTTGTAGGATTGGGCCAAGTTTAGGAACCAAAGAATTCTGAATGTATTGGACCTAGAGTCACCATTTTCTGTGGAAAATACCATTCAGTACACTCAGGAATCTTGTTTCACTGCAGCTGAATTCAAAGCTCAGTAAAACTCATGGAACAAAATAATTTTGTAAAATCTTAACTGCAAAAGGTTCTACCACACTTATAATTAGACGCTTAAAATGTCAGAAATGAGAGACTAATGCAGGCAACGGAAAGAATTGAAAGATTTTAAATAAATAAACCAGTCATTAGCAAATGACAACCTGAAAGTGCTCAACAATAGGAAAGACAAAGATGAAAAGCTCCTAAAACCTCCCTGTGAGGTAGGTACAGCATTTCTTCAATTCCCATCCTGCATGGGAATGCACGGATAACATATTTTCTTAATGTGTTTCCAGGAGGACATTTTATACACAGGATGGAGCATTTGCATGTTTTGGGAGAATTGGCACCATGGGAGCTGTCTGCATTTCCCGTTTGGTTGTATAACTCTGCTGGTGTCACTGTTCCACCCTAACTAGGCCACTAAAACTCCAAGGGTATGTTTGTGTACCGTATTATGCAATTTCATGCAGTGACACCCAAACTCAGACTAAATGATTCCCTCTGATCACGGCAGCCAAGCTGTGCTAGCACATCATTCTGCCTTATGTGTTTTAATCTTTTACAGGCTTATTGAGAGCCAGCTGGGCATTTCTACTAGTACTACATTGAGAAATACTGTAATTAACCTGGAATTATCCAGGTATATTTTGTTACCTAGAGCTGTTTCTAAAAATTGTCATTATAAACAATACAAAAGGTGCCCAAACACTCGCTTCTCATGTGGGTGATTCTTAATAGCATTGACAATTAATGTTGAGAGAAAGGTATTAGTTTGCTGCATGAAATGAATTGATGATTTTTTTTCCCTAAAGTTCAGACGTCTTCAGATCTTGAATTTAAGCACTGCAGACTGAGGAGTTACAGATTACTACTGAAATGTCACTCATGATTCTGGTTCTCACTTTTGTCCATTTCCTCCCTCAAAAATACCATAATTGAAAAATGCATTAATGGAGACCTTGCTACTACTGAAAAGGAGAGATTTTCCCTCGAAAAAAATAAAGTATCATAAAAAGATCACAAGAAATTTTGTGGCTTTCACCAGCCTCTTTACTATTAAAAGATTATATAGAGGGTTATATATAAGCACAGAACTTCTAAGAGTAAGGAAAGATGTAGCAGCTGACCTTAAGAGTTTATAATTTAATTTCTACTGGTAATGACAGAGAGTTAGGGTGCCTGGGGAATTGAAAAAGAGGAATACACCGACCAACCTGCGCGCTGAACCCAGGCCATCATGTGGTTTGTATGTTGGCTTTTACGCACAAAGATACAATCACTTCTTAACCACCTAAAGCCAGTTAAAAGATTATTCATGCCACAAAGATTGATGCTGTTAAGATGGATCAGAAACAATAGTAGCTAAGGGCTTAAATCAGCCTGATGACTTGAATGACCGCAGCCAACACCGGGGCAGACACCAACCAAACCCCTGACAGTCCTTGACAGCTCTGCCTAGGGAATAAAGAAATTCTCCCCCCACCCCAAATCTGGCAATCCATTCAACAGATACGCAGGAACAAGGGGCACTGACTCAGTCCCGAGGTGCAATTCAGCCTACTTTCTGTTCTGTGAGGAAGACAATGTATTGGATAACTTAAATCTATATGAGAGAGTTTTATTTTTAACTCAGGGATGATCACAGTGTCTCAGAAATTCTTCCTTCAGACAATGTTAGAAGATGATGAGTGACTGGTGGCAGACGTTGGGCAAAGAGACCAGAGAGGTTCCTCCCAACCTTAATTTTTCTGTGATTTGTTGACTATTGTCTGTATGGATCAGCAAGTTTATGCTCTTGAGGTATTCCTTAATGCAGCCATGTGTCCATAGAGCCTCTCATGGCGAATGTCAGGGGCTGTGCCTCCTTGGTGAGCACCCAGCCCACCAGGAGTCACAGCACCATGCAGGAGAGCACAGCCATGGACTTTTGTTCATTTTCTGTTTCAATGGTCTGGAAAAATGAAAGGCCAATAAGATGGGAGAGCTCCTGACAGTGCAAACTCGAAGAACAAGAAAATAGAAAATGACTTGGAGTAGTTGAAAGAGTAAGGACAGGGAGATGCAACTGTGGAGATTGAAAGAGAGATGAAGTTATAAAAATGAAGGCAAGAATGAAGTGTGGAGAAGAGAAACTCAATTAAGGTTTTTTGACACTATAAATGTAAACTGGTGAGCACTGGTTGGAAACACAAATCTTCTTGTTCCTCTCAGGAATTCAGAATATACTTTTGCCTTAAAAAACTGTTGAGTTCCTTTCCAGTACGGAAGATTATATTTTCTCAAATTTTCAGTTCAAAATTAAAAAGGACTCATGCAAAAATAAATAGGCATAATAATTCTTTCTAAGCATTTAGACAATACTTATTTTCCTGAATTCTAGACATGAGTGTATTCTGCCTATTCATATATATTCTGCCTACATAACTTTACAAGATCCCTGTGAAAATGGAATAGATTCCTAAAGTTTTGTGTTGAGCATTTATATTCCCAGATTTTATGGCCTCTGGAGTACCTTTGCTGTTCTAGAGTGTTCTTGTAAGAGATGCAAAAA